>CACRXP010001072.1:70794-83477 GCA_902702965.1 Spirometra erinaceieuropaei | reverse complement strand
CTGGAGTTGCGTTGGACAAACAGGAAGATCAGATCAGGGTCCGGCACGCAGTACTGGGCTGCGCATCCATAACAAATGTCATACACTGAGTGGGGGGAGTAGATTTGGCAGCGCGCCTAGGCGTAGGTACCCGTCTCACCGGCCACCTGTATTCGATCTCGACCCTCCTCTTCTTAACCTTGTCTTAGCATCGTGCCCAGGAGGGTAAGGGAAAGAGGGGAAGTGCGGTAGATGCATAGAAAGTCCGCAAACAGTACACAGTGGGGGGGGGGGAGGATGGTAGCACGTCTAGACGTAGGTCTTCTCGTCCCGCCTGACATCGCGGACCGGCAGACTCAGACAGTCAATCGCGCGGGAGTGAGGCTGCCAACCTCACGCATCGTCAGCCCACTTCCCATTAAAATAAATTTGATGCGCTAAGAGTCTTGGCTGCAAACTGAGAGGATAGGTCGGTTCTTCTTAGAATCTAGAGTCAGGCTGCGACAGCCGCTTCTCAATGCAAGCTTTATGAAAATCACACAAGCGAGATCCCAGTGGCTCATTACATGTCGTGGTGACAAGGCCATGGGTGTTGCGCGCATATACGGACGGCTTACTCTTGTCAGTCACTTCGTCTGCGCCTGCGTTCAGTCACCCTGGCATCGTCCTGTCATGAGAACAAAATGGATAAAGGATGAGTGAGTGAGATAGATACTTCGCAAGCCCGCCTCATCATAAACAAATTCGAGTGCAGTTCCTCATTGCCGCGCCCACTCCGCTGGGTACGCAGTCCGACTTTCATCTTACTATCTCATGTCCAACTCTACTTTATATCGGAAGCAATCCGCTTACAGGTGCAAATAAGGTTGCATCTAATTTATTTCTTTAAAAATGTCCTAAGTAGTACATCGCAAAAAAGACTTGCCCACGCTGTGGCCGAACGGTGAGGTTAGGAGGTTGAAGGACTGAATGAGGAACTGTGGGATAGACTCCACGAAGCACTCCGTGAAGATCAACAGGGAGGGAACTACTCGAACCGTGAAATTGGCCAGCCGACCCTTTCTCTCGCTCGTCCGCTTGGTCTGCAGAGTCGAAAATACGGGACCCAGGTGCGTTGGTGGTGCGTACCTAAATGAGATACGGTGCATGGATGGGGAAGTCGTCTTGTGCCTTTTATCTTACCGGTAACTCACTCGTTTCGTTGTGCCTTGGGGCTCAATCTCGAGCGCCGTCAGCAGCCGCACAGCGGAGCGTAATATAGGCCGAATAGCACTATCGACAAAGACAAGAGAGACTGTGATAACTGTTTCTGGCTTATTCGCCGTCATCAACCAGTCACGCCGAACCCCAAAAGTATGGAACCTTCAAGGCTTGAACCCACGACCTGGTGGTTAGAAGTATGACTGAGCCATGGGCTAGTTGTCCCGTTGGCTTTGATCATTCACCGACTTTTATTCTCACTACAAAAAGACGTACAAAGTAGGCTTGGACCTAGTAAGAGTCTGCCGAACGCGAGTCGTCGGACCCTCTTGCGGGAAGGAGATATACATCAGTCATCACCAGTTAGATCGAAAAGGCCTGATATTTGAGTCCGGGTCGACTGGTCATTGAGCATTTGAGTCAAGAGCTGTACCACTTCTGTCGCATGAGACTTGCAATTCGAGAGTCGTGGCATACAGTTATGGATGTACTGCAGAGCGACCATATAAATATTGATATATTGCTGAGACTGTTAATTGCTTGCTCGTCCTATTGCTGAATTACGTAAACGCAGAAACTAGGCAAAACAAAAAATAATGCTTCATGCGTTTAAAATTGAAACTGACTATCCGCTGGTAGGCATTTTGGTGTCAATATATAATATTTTCCAGACGGCAAAACAAATTCGGTCCGTTTAAACAAGGGATTGCCTGTGTGCTTTAGTACTGCTCTTTAAGGCATGAAATCACACAGATATGCCAATCCGACTTTAAAAAATCAATGAAAAGTCCGGTTATTTAAAAGTAGCTTCTGCGCTGACGAACTGACTCCCACAGTTAGCATCAGACAAAAAATCAATTCTCAAGTGTACCAAACTTTGATTAGTAACAATATTGAAAATGAATTACTCTACGCCCTAAGAAAACACGCTCAAATAAGTAACCGAAGTCTAGGGCAGGTATTAGCGTAGGTAATTGTCCGAATATATCGCAAAATCCATTTCCCTCTAAATTTATGAGCATCTTGTCCGACGAAACTGCGTGAACACATTTTCTGCAAAAAAGGACATTTACTTGAAGAAGCTGGACGAGCGAGCGTAATGCGCAACATTTAAGGAGTCAGAAAATCCTCATATCAATTCCTGTCATCAGGTTTCATGGGTTAGGTCACATACTTACAGCACGCTGAAGTAAACGGCCGGGGGTGGGGTGGGTTGGGGGGCATCTGCATAACTGTCGTACCTTGACGCTTGACACTGGGGTCAGCAGTTGAGCGCCAGGACCTACGAACCCCGAAGCACTGAGGGACTAGTAGCTAATTCGCACTTTGGCGCCGGAAATTGGGTTGTTAGGACGCAGGGATATGGACCACCGTAGTTCAGTTTGTTTCGCGCTAAATTCCAAAGGAGTGATAGGGTTACGTCCATGGCCAGTGTTGGGGTCAAGGTCAGGACATAGAAATGGCTACCCTGTTGGAATTTGGCGCAAGGTCATCTGTGATACGGAGATTCCATACTGCCGTGTCTAGACGTTGGATGCTTTTGGAATATCAGGATTAAAAATAATGGTCCTTCATATTGCCCCCTTTTCACGAAAAAGTGGCTTTTTCCATGCTTATCAGCGTCACGGGATATGAATTATTCAAAGGCAGCAAATCAGAACGAGCATTTTAAAAACGTGTGTCAGGGCTTCAGAAGACAACGTGAGGCACTTGACCTTTATCAGTGATAGCCCGCATATGAGAGCGGCTTGACGTCACAATGGACAACCAGTGAACTAGGGCGTAAGTTCGAGACGTCACTTTGCAGGAAGAACCTTCACTGTTCGCTAGTTTGCAGCGGGTCGACTTTGCAAAAAAGCGCCTGGCAGAGGGATCCGTTTCGAGTTGTATTTTAATATGTACAAAGTTTACGAAGGACGAATATTCTGCGCCCGGTTTTTTGACCTACCCGTTCATATATAGTCATATGCAGGTACTGGCCCAAGATTTAGGGAGTTAAACTTCGGATAGGTTTTCAAAAATTACGCAGTATTTGTAGTTCAAGCTTCACATGTTAACTGGCTACGTAACAATGCTAATTATATCTTTGAGCATATTTGTCAGCATTAAAACAGAAGGAAAAAGGGTAGGGATCAGCTGCGCTGTCCTGGTCCCAAGCGCAATGCGGGGATTGAAAGTGAAGTAAGCTGAAGCAAGACGTTGAAATCTTTAGTGGGAAAATAGCCAAGGCTAAAACCGAAAAGGGCAACCTGATGTTTCGGTTTAGAGATAGGGTTAGTTTTAGGGTTTGGGATGGTGTCCGGCTGACAATTGCGTTTAGGGTTAGGGCTTATCTGAAGTTCAAGGGTTCCGGTTAGAGGTAGGATTTGGATTGCGGTTTAGGTTTACGGCTGGTGGCAGGATTGATGTTGGCGTTAGGTTAGGGTTCGGATTTGGGTCAGGGTTAAAGTTAGGCTTAGGGTTAGGGCTAGGTTTTGTGGTAGGTTTAGTGTTAAGTTCAGTGTTAAGTTACGGATTGACTTTAGGCTTATATGTACGTTTAGGATTAGATTTACTGCTCAGGTTAGATTTACCATTAGGTTTGGTGTATTGCTGCCCCGCCTGTTATTTCAGTCAGTTCTTTTGTGGGGATTCTAGGCTTTCTTCAATATCACGGCAGATTTTTCATACACTAAGTTACCTTTTCCGTTTCAGCCTCGCCTACTTTCCACACGAAGGATTTCAGTGTCTCACTTCGGCTTACTTCCATATCAGAGCCCACATTACGCTTACAATTGGGACCAGGAAAGTTTAATCGACCCTTGCCGATAGGAGGTGTGTTTGTACAGTGTCATCAAGGCGTGAGGGTGGTCTAGAATATACAGATTGGTTTCCTCGCTGTGGTTATAATACTACATTCTAACAACTCATATCTCTTGCATGGTTAGTCTTTGTCGGAAAATCGGTGCGGTAGAAAAATCTCTTAGAGACAAAAGTCCGGTCCGAACTTACCACAGGGCAGGCACAATTGGAAGAGCATGCAGGACAATCAGGGCGCACCAGGGCTTCTTAGTACCAGGATTTTTTTTCGAAATGATCACAAATCCAAGAAGACTCAAAAGAACATTGCACAGGTAGGGTATGATGATGAAACAACAGCTCCACACGGCAAACACAACTTCACCCTGCAAAGAAAAAGTAAAGTAAGCAAAACGAACATCGACAATGGAGAGCAGAGACCTCCTAGAGGCCCTTTGAGTTCAGGGTTGTTTTAGACAAAATATGATCTGTTTGAATAATTGTATATTATACAGGAGTTAGGGGTGAGTCAGCCTCTCTATCTGCAGCTGTAAAGTCATGTGACCAGTCGTCAAAACACGGAGTCGTCAGATTAGGTAGCAACTGAACTCTCTGAAGCAGAGGAACTGGTTCTATAAGTCATCTTCGGGGAGACCTTTACAGGGAGGATAACAACTTTATTATGAAACTCCCTTATGTCTAATATCTCCCGGTCAAGGGACACAGACCCATGCAGGATTTTACTTGGTGGGTTTCGGCTGTCATTAAAAGTTGCATTTAAGTTTGGGGAGTGCATCAAGGAGACCTTCGGTAGGCGGAGTAGGATTTTGTACATTATCTCATGACGCATTTTCGATCAGAAAAAATCACTTAGGAGAGGGTTGTAACAATGCTTATCAATCAGCACAATGCCAAAGCATTTCTGCCACTCAAGGTTTCCGGCTTGCGCAGCATGCATTACTGTTGAAAACCACGGGTCTTTTTGTAGAGCTTGCATAAGGATTCGCCCTTCTTTTGACTTAAGAGATGTTCAATTATGGTATTTTAGAATGTAAAATATCGATTCAAATAGACTGCTGTTTTTCCTATTAGTAAGGCTGTTAGTAAACTATAGAACTTGGTCCATATCCGTTACGAAGTTTTATGAGTTAAAATCTACTATTTATTCGAATATAAAACTCGAAGAAGACGCCATTCTCTACGAAATGAACAGAAGAAAGAATGGTTTTAAGCATTATTTCCACAAAACATGTTCGGATTTACGTGGGCATCGAAAAGCGATGAAATTAATCACTTTTAACGACTGTGTTTTCTCAAACAGCTGGAGAGAAGCGCATTCAAAACCCAGTATACCGAAGTGACTGAAATGCCCTGAGAGCATGCTTAAAGATAGATCACTGCAACATCGCCTTATTAATCCTTCCTGATTGCGATCATTTTTCAGAGTTTTAGGAGATGTTTCGCCCACTGTAAAGCTTCTCATAGAATCGTTATCGTTCTGCTACCCCAAGCCCGTCATCCGATGATTCACGAGAACATAAAAATGAGCGAAAACAATCAGCACCAGGTAAGTTGTCCCCTTTCTGCGAGTGTGGTTCATACGGACGGTCGGAAAGATTTGCATTCAAATCGGGCGTAGTGAGTGGAATATTTTTGAATCAGGCTGCGCGCTACTCATTATTACAAAATCACTTCAGTAATCCCTTCTGGTCGAAATCGCTTTTCAGCATTTTCGCGAATGTTCCGTGTAATACGTCTCCTACTATCTCTGCGAGGTATAGACTACTCATAGCCGATGGGCTCGGTCATGTGCTCAGTGGTAAGCTCGCTCCTGCGAAGGCATTTATAACGTTGTAAGGGATCCTGACGTTGCCATGTCAGCGAAGAAACACCGCTGCCCGAAAAGACGAAAGGTGCAGTTTCCTTGTGAACAGCAAAATATGTGTACGCGCATAAACCAGGCCAGTGGGCTGAAATTAGACGTATGAGTCTAGAAAGCCTCTCAAGTTAGCCGAGATTGTTCAGTCCTGTCAAAAGAAACAGATGACTAACTTCTGACTCAGCGTCTGTTCTTTAAACCTTCTAAATGGAACGCTCATCTCCCATCTCTACTTCGACACGCCGACGGCGCGCGGGTCAGATTATTCCATACCACCTTAGGACTCAATCTTTCGCCAACTATATGGCTGCCTGTGAGGGCCTCTAAAGCAAAGCGGAACGTTTGTGTGTCAGTTCAGCCATCGAGAACGATGACGCCCGTCATGGACTCCGCAGCATGGCAAGCGCAGGCCGATGATTTGTGCGCGAACTTGGTTATACTGATTGCAGACTTGCGCAGCATCTGCCGCACTCTCTCCCACCCCAGCTTTCAGGCAAGCCAGTGCCGGGATGGCTGGGGGTGGCTCGGATGCAGTGGCTGACGAGGTTGAGTAGCCTGTCTGCGCGTGTCACTCACGCCCTGTCCACACACGACGGACGGGGTTCTCGCGGGAACAAGGGGGAGGGGGGGGGGTACCTCAGACCCCGTCTGAGTGGGAATGCCACAGAGGCCACATTATGAAGGAGTTATTGTGGTCTGACTCACAGTTCCGAAAAGGACCCTGTTATCCCCTCGGTTGGCAGCCCTTCAAGCCTCGATGTTTAGTGCGCCGTGGCAGATACAGGCGTATCAGGTTTTTTGTAGGGAGGAATGCATTGATCGTCTGTGGAATAGAGACCCCAATATCGATCTCGCTTCACCAGCCCGCTGTCCGAGGCTATCAGCCATCTGATGCTCAGCGACTGGACGAAAGTGACTGATGAAGCTGAATTTTCCGTCCACGCCTGCCACACAAGGCTTGGTCCCCGCACAACACACAAGATTTACACAAGAAAGGGGGCTGACAGCGTTAAATCTTACATGTCTGGGAGTGTTATAGAGGCCGCTGACGCGCAGTCAGGTCGGATCGGTAGCTCTTATTCCACTGTGAGTTTAAAAAACCAGTCAGTCTACTGGAGTCAGCTGAACTGAAGTGCAAATCATGAGATTTGAGGTGCGGATACGTGACAACGATAAATGAACTAGACATAGTCATTTAAGCCTCCTTTGGATAGGCAACTAAATGTCGTTATTTTACCGTTTTTGCAGTCCCCAGGCCAATACCTCAAGCTAACACGGAATACCCCAGCTCGGTGCTGCAGTCGGACAAGCTAGTCGACTGCGAGAAGATTCTTGAACCATTGGTTCTGATGTGAGATGGCCTCGTCCTTGCCAGACTGCAGGCTGGCAAGGGCTTGTTATGGGAGCCCAGGAAAGGATAAACTCGCCCATAGTACGTTCAATTACTGGCTCCTTAACATGGTTCATCAGCTTGGCGAGATTTAGTCAGTACACGTAGGGATCTTGCGATTCCATGTGCTGGCGAATGGAGCATCGATCAAACTTGTGAATCAGTATCCCGAGTGGAAATTTATTGTTCGTCAGAAAGCTTCTGCCGAGCCATTTTACTTGTAGAACGGAAATAACACTCAAGTTTCAGTCTCGGGCTAACAGAATAGGTTTGGGTATTCATGCCTACTGATGGAAAATGGGCCAGAACTGACAATCCCAAAAGTATCAACCCACTGTTTTTTTAAATTGCAAAAGTATGCTAATTTCCCCCTCTTTCACTCCTGGCCTATCGAGCAACGCGAAGGACTTTCACGAAGAGGCTTTGGAAAACCGGATACATACTTTTGTGTAGAATTTCACGGTGACTGATATGTCCAGGGCCAAGTCAATGACGTGCATAAGCTGTCCAGTCAGTGTCTTTAGCACCACCATTCGTTCATAGGTCAGGTATTTGCGTAGGCCTTTTAGCTTTGCACAGCGCTCCTGGTACATAGAGTCGCCGTCCTTATCATCACCATCATCTACCACGCCATCCGTGTCGGTGGGCTGAACACTTAATTCGATTCCATCCATCAGTATACTTAACGGGAATATGCCAGTTGGCCACAAGAGAACAGACAGGACGAGTTCAGGATTGAATGGCGTTCAGTCCGCGGATCCCAGGTTCCACTTTTTCAAACCGGCCTGCCTATAACCCTGAAAGGCAATACTAAAAAGTACGAGAGTAAAGTTAAATGCAACCCGATAAACAAAACGCAACACTCTTCAGTCAGGAACTTTTTCTCATTTGCTCACAAAGATGTCCTCGCTTACTGGGACAGAGGCAAAAACCAAGAAAAAGAAACTTAGTTCTGCATTGTCCTCTCAGTAGCAAGGACGAAGTTATTTTTTCCTACTTTAAGTTTGGCTGATTTAGTTATTATTTAAGTATGGATAAGAAATTCTACGGATATTCGGTCCTCCGGGCACCAGCAAAAGCCCTGATTTACGATCTTAAGGGTGGGTAGATCATAGTCCAATTTACCCGGCAACACTTTCATGCTAGTGCGCTGAGGACTACTAATAGCGTCGAGACGACTGTGCCCTTCTAAGAACAGTGGTCTGCACTAGTATCTTAGCTCTCTCTTTTGTAATTCCCATCTCATTTTTCGTCTGAAATGCGACTCATCTCCTGCGCCAGCAGCTCCTAGATTGCCTCTTATAGCTTTCTAACTAATTCTGCTCGTAGCTCCGAACTTTAGTCACGTAGTGGTCATATTTGTCAACTAGCTCTATCTGCAAGACGAAATACGAATGCTCTTTCTTCCCAGGAAGCTCCAGATTCCAGCCAAAAGAGACCATCATCTGGCAACGAACAATCGATGCTCCAGGAGGGTTGCTCAGCATGACGGCAGGAATGTAACTGGGGCTTCTCAGCAAGGAAGAAAAATAGCACAGCACAGACTGCAGAGAATACATAAATGACCTTCCTAACTTACGTATAGGCATTAAGTAAAGAAAAAAGGTTAGCACATCGATCGTTTCTCAGAAAACCAACTGAAAGCGGATTGCTGTTTAACGATAACTTGCGGAACTCCAGAAGTCACTGCTCAAGGAGATATCAATTATGGGATCATCTTGTTAAGACTGACGGCGAAAAGTAGATAATTAACGCAATTCAAAAACATAAGGCCTTGGAAGGAAACCAGCCCATGATCCCCCTTTCTCCGATTTAGCGCAGGCATCCCAGCCCCTGAGCTTTGGCATCCACGCCTATCGGCCGTACGGCCAAATCGGCCATTGGTCCCCCTTGCCGTTCTAGGCGACCGAGATCACCCGAAGCCGCTCCCTTCCACTTGCGCGTACAACGGGCATGAGGTGTGGGGTTCTGTAGAGAAAAAGGTCGATGTTACGATCGACACCTACCTATCTGGCGCACATGACCTTAAAATCGAAATTTACAGTCGAGTGAACACCGACTTCAAACGTTCTTCTTCTTCTTGTGACCCTTACAAGCCGAGAGTGCCAGAATTACTCGAGCGATTGCGCAAAATGCCCAGAAAGTGGATCCGATGGAGTAAAACATCTACATCATTCCTCCAACCTGCCATTGTGAACAACTTCTGAACTTAGGTGACTTTGTCACTTAGTAATCCTGAATAAATGTGGAACCGGTGGATCGATATTTGCGTCTGTACGATTCGGGAGTTTGCAAGGGTAGAATTTAAAAGTCACAAACAAATACAAGTTCCGCAAGCCGCCATCCCTTTCACACTAACACACTTATATCCACACGCCGGCCGTGCATGAGGAAGCGCTCTGTCAAATTGTCGCCGACAGTATTCGCAAATAACCCTAGTTCGAGGATTTCTTTTGAGCTGCGCAATACCCCTTGCCAGTCTGTTTGGACATGCAGATGCCAAAATAAGGCTTCTAATTCAAGTGAGAGATAGTTCAGAAGGTAGTTTCTAAGACCAAGCAAAAGGTCGAGGCGTAAGCACATTTGAAAGAAACGGATTTACAATCGGACGACAACTTACTTGGCGATGCGCAGTACTGTGGTAGACTTCGGTTACATTCGTAGCCAGCGGGCCGGTAGACGCAAAATAAAAGCACAGTCAGCTGATTGGCCGGCGTGAACCAATCAAAGACAAAGAAATTACTAAGGTGCGTGCAGGAACTCGTTTAGCGAGAGTTGCTTATGTTTTCATCGCCAAAACATAGTGCTGAATAAGCTGAACTCTCACGGAGGGCCGCTAGAGACTATGAGTCACATGCTGTTTCTTATATGAAAAATGTCAGCTTTTGTCCTTCCAGACGTATTTAGACAAACTGATAAATTACCCCAAAATGCATGTCGCAGCTTGGGTACTCCAGAGGAAGCATCAGAAGGAAAATATCTATGTACAAAGCAATTGAAGTCAGATTGCAATAATAAACAGAGCGGCCGGTATGCGGAACTAGTGGCCTTGGTCAAAGGTCTGATCATGGTCGGCGTTTGTCCACCTTCATAACATTCGTAACGTGTGCTTTTCCACTAGGAGCATGCATACACGGAAGTAATGATCGTACTTCCACTGAAAAATGCGAAAAAAAACAAACACGTCGATAATATACACACATATACGTAGAATAACATTACTGACAAAGAAAAAAGAAACTGGAGTGACCGTTTCCGGCTCGTTGGTCGTCACAAGTCAGCAATGTCCAACCCCAGGTTTAGTAAAACAAGAGGCTCGATCCTGCGACCTGTTAATTAGTAGTCAAACTCACTTAACATGGAGCCGCCGGCTCGCTGTCCTGTCGGTTGTAATCAAGCATATGCAATGACGATCACATCCCGTGTGTCAATTGTCCTTGCTTATATGTTGGTCATACAGAACGACGCCTGGGAACTCGTATTAATGAACACAAACTAGCTGTCCGACGCCGTGATCCACTTTCCGTCGTCTATGCACACGCATTCCAGTGCGACCACCGTTTTAATTGGGATAACACCGAGGTCATCGTCTCGGCCAACAAAAAACGGGCGAGAGAATTCCTAGAGGCATGGCACTCTAACGCGGACAGCATCAACCGCCACGTTGACCTAGACACCCATTGTGAGGGCCTAAGATCACGCCTCATTAAGCCGAGCTCCACGCCGCATAAGCAGCCGCTAATACAGGCGCCCGCAGTTCTGCCAACATACCATACTCCCACCCCTCCAACACAGGGAGCCGCAATGGTCCCCCCCACTTCCTGCCCTCCCGGCTCAGAAAATAGCACGACTCCCTACCGGCATCCCTTCTCACACCTTAATGCTCCGCCCGACAATGATTGCCTTGTGGCGTCTACTAGTCTAGTGTGACCGTCTCACTATCTCGTTTCTCTTCATTTCGTCTGACGACGGGTTGGTGTCACTAATTAGAAAATTCACGAGAACACTTCATTTTTTCCGAAGAATCTCTTTTCTTTTCATTAAATACTATCGGAATAGCTGTTACATCTACTATACACCATATATAATATATGTACATTCACTCAGGAACGGCCGCACACGCATCCGTTGGCGTACCGAAGCAAACAAGCTTCGTATGGGCGATCGGGGTCACGAACAAGAAACAAACTACCAGGCCGAAGTCGGCCAAGTTATGATAGCAGAGGGGAGACGACAGAGCAAGGTGGGTAAAGTGATACAGCACTGTTCCGGGCTACATTGCCTTCATATATATATATATATATCAATCAGGAATGGGCGCACACCGATCTATTGGCTTCACAAAGCAAACAAGCTCCGTATGTGTGGCAAAGGTCACAAACAGGCAACCAATTACCAGGCCGAAGTCGGCCAAGTCATAATAACAGCGAGGAGGGACGACAGAGAATATATATATATATATATATATATATATATATATATATATACGAAAAATAGAAGAGGTTCTTCGGAAAGTCGAGTACAACTCGACTTTCCGAACAACCTCTTCTATTTTTCATTATATCACCTCGGAATGCATACACCCTCTGGGCTACATATATATAAATTTGAAATCAAATACGTTCTTTGGCAAAGAGAGAAAAGTATATTGAGCAAATATTCGACGTCGGTTGTCCGTGACGTCGTCAGACTGACACATACGACGGCAGCTTAAAAACTGAGGCACCAAATGAGTATAGACATTGTAGCACGTTTGAAATTTTAATTGTTTTCTGATCATTCACTCTAGTCTGAAGACGACACGGGGAACCGACAACGTGAATTCAATCAACAAAGTTTTCTCCCTTTCCAAAAGAAAGTATTTGATATCCAATTATATATCTTGGGATGCCTGCGTTCCAATTAATATATATCATAATATAAATAAATATTAAATGAATTATACCGTAATTCAGAAATAGAAACTTGCTAAAAGATCAGACACATGATTCACCGATATTCTGCCGCTGCGTGACACAGCTGTGAGGGCTTCGGCTCTTCACTGGGACCCCCAAACTTCTCTAGCAGTTTCTGCTATATGAAATCCAGAGAATAATCCAATGAATAATTTCAGAAATTACTAAGTGCAGGACTTGGAGTTAAATCTGCGGGACATGACTTTTGTTAGGGTCAGAACCGAAATACAATAAACATTTAAGTCGAAGAAAATCGACGACTGTGCAATAAGCACGTAATGCCCATACTACAAACAAGTAGTACTACGAGTAGAATAAATTCCATATGGTAAATGTAGTATACGGTACAGACGACACAGACACTTGCTAAAAGCCCAGACACCTGTTTCGCCGATATTCTGCCGCTGCGTGACACACATCCGATTGGTTTGTCTCTTCCGTGTGAACCGAACCCTTCTCTAGCGTTTTCTGCTATATGTACTCCAGAGAATAATCTAGTGAA
>CACRXP010001072.1:44452-64045 GCA_902702965.1 Spirometra erinaceieuropaei | reverse complement strand
ACTGTGGAATAAACACGTAATTCCCATTCTAAAAACAAGTAGTACTACGAGTAGTGTGAATTCCATATGGTAAATGTATTATACCGTACTCCGTACATAGATACTTGATAAAAGCTTAGACATCTGTTACGCCGATATTCTGCAGCTGCGTGACACAGCTGCATTTGATTCGTCTTTTCAATGAGACTCCCAGGCTTGTCTAGCGGTTTGTGGTATACGAAATCTAGAGAATAATCAGATGAATAATTTCAGAAATTAATCTGTGCAGAACTTGGAGTTAAATCTCCGGGACATGACTTTTTAGGGTCAGAACCGAAATTTCAATGAACATTTGAGTCGAATACAATGGACTACTGTTTAGAAACCTCATAATGCCAATTATACACAGAAGTAGTACTACGAGTAGTATGAATTCCATTTGGTAATATATTATACCCTACAGCCGACAGATACTTGCTAAAAGCCCAAACTCCTGTTTCGGCGATATTCTGCATTTGCGTGAATCAGATGCGACTGCATCGTCACCTGAATGGGACCCTCATTCTTCACTAGCGTTTTCTGGCAGATGAAGTCCAGAGAATAATCGAGTGAATAAGTTCAGAAATTACTCTGTGCAGAACTTGGAGTTTAATCTGCGGGACATGACTTTTTCAGTGTCAGAACCGAAATTTCAATGAACATTTGAGTTGAAGACAATGGACTACTGTGGAATAACAACGCAATGCACATTCTTCAAACAAGTTGTACTACGAGTAGTATGAATTCCATTTGTTGAATGTATTATACCGTACCCCCGACATAGATACTTGCTAAAAGCCCAGACACCAGTTTCGCCGATATTCTACCGTTGCGTGTCACACAACCGCGTGGTTCGTCTCTGCAGTGTGAACCGCAGCCTATTCTAGCGGTTTCTGCTAATATGAAGTCCAGAGAATAATCAAGTAAATAATTGCAGAAATAACTCAGTGCAGGACAAGGAGATAAATCTGCGGGATATGACTTTTTTAGGGTCAGAACCGAAATTTCAATGAACATTTGAGTCGACGACAATGGACTACCGGGGAATGAACACGTAATGCCCATTCTACAAACAAGTAGTACTACGAGTACTATGAATTCCATATGGTGAATGTATTTAAACCTACTCCAGACATAGATACTTGCTAAAAGCCCAGACACCAGTTTCGCCGATATTCTGCCGCTGCGTGACACAGTTTCGAGGGGTTCGGCACTTCAGGGTAACCCGGAGCCTTCCATAGCGGTTTCTGTTTATGAAGTCCAGAGAATAATCAAGTGCATAAATTCGGAAATTACTCAGTGCAGGACTTTGACTTAAATCTGCCGGATATTACTTTTATAGGGTCAGAACTGTAATATTAATGAGCATTTGAGTCGAATAAAATGGACTACTGTGGATTAACCACGTAATGCCCATTCTAAAAACAAGCATTACTACGAGTAGTATGAATACCATAAGATGATTGTATTATACCGTACTCCCGACATACATACTTGATAAAAGCCCAGACACCTGTTTCGCCGATATTCTGCCGACGCGTGATGCAGCTGCGAGGGGTTATGCTATTCAGTGGCACCCCCAGACTTCTCTATCGGTTTCTGATAAATGAATTCCAGAGAATAATCAAGTGAATAATTGCAGAAATTACTGAGTGCAGGACTTGGAGTTAAATCTGCGGGACATGAATTTTTGAGGGTCAGAACCGAAATTTCAATGAACATTTGAGTCGACGACAATCGACTTTCTGTGGAGTCACCACGTGAAGCCCTGTCTGCAAACATGTATTTCAACGAGATGTATGCATTCCTTATAGTATATGTATTATACCATACTCCCAACATAGATACTTTCGTCCTGGCGTGTCACTGACTTCCAGTGCGCTGCATCAAATGCCTGACGATTGTTGTTATGGCGGCATGGGTTTCTCCTCATCCTTTGTCATGTGTGGGGATGGGAGCGGCGTCGGGCCTGCACAGTCTGCTGCGTTCTATAAAGCTACAGGGGTAACCGTTGGAGGTGAACATCCGCCGTAGATAGTGGAGTTCGGCTACATTGTTGGCCGGTTAGCTGCAGTGAGTGTCAACTCTCTTGTAGAGAGATTGCGGACACAGCGGGTGATTGCTGTGGTAGGACAGGACTTGGAGAGTGTTAGTGGCCTTCCTGTAGACCGTCGTCTTTAGGCTCCCGTTGACCTTGCGGTGGACCAGAACGTCTAGAAACGCGATCTGATTGTTGTTCACTGTCTCCATGGTGAATTGAGTATCGGGAAGAACAGAGTTCAGTAGCGCGTGGAAATTCGTGACCATTTCCCGTTTGAGAACGACGAAAGTGTCGTCCACATACCTTGCCCAAAATGTTGGCTTTTACCTTGCGAACAGCAACGTCTCCAACTTTTGAAGAACAGCTTCAGCAGTGAAACCGGTTTCACTATCAAACGACTGATGGAAAGCATATTATTACTTATGGTTCCTATAATATATATTTGAATATGCAAGACCATCGAAAATCAATTGGAAAATTGCATACTATTTAAGTAGTCATTTTGTACCGAAGACGATTTCTACAGGAGGTTTAAAAGCAGCGTATTCAAAAGCTGAAATCCTGCCGAGGCCGAAATGTTATAAGATTATGCCGCAAGACAATCGGTAATGCAATCGCGACCAAGCAATCCTTCCCAATCGAAAATGCATTTTGAGAATTTCAGTCAACATTTCATGAGATCGGTCACTCACTGTATGTTGGCACGCCGGACACTGCTTCGCCAGTCTCTGTGCGATGAAACCGCCGGTGACCGACCAAGCCGATAGCGCCAGGGAAAAGGACCCGAAGACTACGCTTTCCACATGGGTCGGAAGTGCTTATTCCCTACCCGCGGCGGGTTATGTGGAAGGGGTTCGTGAGTGGTGGATGCGCTGATGGAGGGCAGTAATAGTGAGGTTTGGTCTGCAGTGGTTTACCGCAGATTAGAATTGAGGCGCATGTGACTGATGGTGTCTATGCGATGACTGGGTGTGTACCGGCCGTGCAGACAGTTGAGATGATGGCGATGGGTGGATGTTGGTGCTCCTGGCACTGATACGCCTGCCGCTGTGAGACAAACCCTCATGTTTCTGATCAGACGGAAGCGTGATGCGAATGTGCGACCGCAATGAGGCGACGTTGAGATTGAATTCACCTCGTTGTTGTTTCTGTGGTGAGTGCGGTAACCGTCGGGGGATTCGGAGAGGGTATTCACATTGGTGGTGGGCGTTGGAGTGGTGCTGGTGATCGTTATCGCCGTTGTGGTGGCTATGGCAGGCGTGATGGAGGCCGGGCAGTGGAGATCGACAACCTCGACTGATGCATCAGAGTAACAGAAACGCGATCATTGGTGGTTGTGGTCACCGTCTAGCCTATTGTTGGCGGAGTACACGATGAAGGCGATTGCGTAGGCAGCGGATGGAAATGTCGGGTTGTCGTTGCGTTGTGTGGGGATATATCCAACGAAGAGAACTCGCGTGTGAAATGTTCGTTGTCAGCGTGAACATATTAGAAAAAGTTGAATGTTGCAGTTGTGCGTCGGAAGTACTTGAGACGTTCGAACGCCCTTTTGCTGTTGGCATCGACGATCTGGTTGTCCTCGTAGATTGTCGCACCAGTCATTACTACATTACTCCAGGTCGGTCGATCCTGGGCGACGTCCTCTCAGAACTCTGAGAGGTCTTCGTACTGTACTTTTAGTGTCGCTGTTATGCGCCATCTCGATGAGCGGCCGTAAGGACATCGCTGTAGAAGAATCGTTTGGGTAAACGCACTTTGTCCATCCACGCGAGGTGGCCACTCCAGCGTGGTTGTAGTTGCCTCAGCATAGCGTGGATTCCTACGATTCAGGTTTGTTCCCAGGACTTCCATGTTTGAAATCCCGACTTGCCACCCATGCCCCAGTACGTTTAAGGAGCAAGTGAGATGTAAATTATCGAGTCTGCGCTCCTGTTTTTCGCAAACTGTCCAGGTTTGAGCTCTGTACAGCAGAGTCACTGCCAAGTCTGGAAACACCACGGATGTGAGAGGAGGTAACAACGAGTAGCAGACGTCTCCCGACTAGTCGATTTTTCGTTGCCGAGATGGTCGCCTGATCTCACGGCTTTAATACCTATGCACGCGTTGGCTTCGTAGTCGCCGCGCACTCACTTGGCCGACGTGTAGTGCTTGCTGATGCATCATCTCAGCTTCTCTTAACGGAACAAACGCCCTCCTAAGGCTGTTTGATACCTGTTCTACTGCTGAACAGAATTCACTCCAGTTGTGACCGCTGACGTGTACTCATTGTCCGGGTCAGTAAATGTTGATCCAGACAAGCGACACTCCTCGGCCTGACTGTCTTCACCAACACATGTGGAGCAAGGATGTTTCGTCTTCTCGGTGCTTGTTCACTAGGACTATACCTGTGCTAATTTTCAGTGACTTTAAATCGCAAAGATACCTTATTTCGACTGATAGCAAAATGTCCTTCAGTGTCCTTCTGCTTCCACCTGCAGGATGGATCTGTGTGCAGGTAAGTAGCTCAGCGAATGCCCACTTGCTACACGGTAAATATCCGGCAAACGTCAGCGACTTCAAGGCGGCCGTCGGTAGAGCAAACACTTTCAATAAACAGCGGATATCAGTTCGGTGTGGCTGGATTTGGCGCACGCCCTTCACAAGGTATACGCGTGCTCGCGCATGCAAACGCCGGCCGAAACCACAGGTTTGCGTTTACTACCGACGGCCCGTACGACGTTTTACCTACATTATACGCCTAAAGTTGGCGAATGTTAAGGCCTCTCGTTGGCACAATGTTGTTTCAACAGAATGGAGCACCTAAATCCTTCTCCTGAATTTATAAGTTGTTTGAAGGTGAATAAGCAAATTCCTTAAATGTTCGGTCCTCACTGATAGTCTTGACCTTCCTTGTGTGCAGAATTAGCAGCAATAAGGACTATTTTGTGGATAGTTGATGACATGATATGTAACTTATTTGGAAGAACTGTGGTTGGTTATAACCATAACGCTAACTGCGAGCATGCCTCTAATGGACGGCCTTTGTCCTTATCCCGTAAGCATTTAGAGAGAACTCGGACGTAAGCGTTACCTCTACCGAAGCCTTAAAATTTTAGTACTTATCCAAAACCCCAACCCTAAGTTCTATCGCTAATCTTTACTCCTTCTGGATTGGACGATGATTGCTTTTGCGCGTTGCGTGCACTCACGCTGGTAAGACGCTACAGTAGAACGCATGCAGTCGGATGAACCACACTGAGAATGATTCTTCGAATGCAATTCCCTCGTCGAACGGCATCAGAGACGGAAACGCGATGGGCAGTACGCGTGACGCTCTTTTCAGACGCTCAAACGCAAAGCATGTTTGTGGGATGGACATCATACGGACAGTGATGACTTGGATTTATTGGCAACTTTTGGGAGAGGCATTAATTCAACGGAAGGGAATAACTCCGCCAGGATCAGACACTCACATTCGAATGAAAGGGTTTGTAACCTAGAGTATGTGCTTAGAGGATAAATTCTGAACGCTGATTTCGAACTCGACATTCCTCACAGAAATTAATTACCTACAAATACAAAGAAGACTGGAACGGCCATTTTAGGTTCATTGGCCATCATCATTAGCCAGTCATACCCAACCAGAGTTTCCCGAAACCCCAAAGGCTCTAGCCCGCGACCAGACATTTAGAAGTCCGACACTCCAATCACTAAGCCATGGGCTCTTCCTGTTGGCTTCGATCGAGAATAGTAACAAAGGTAGATGGTCGGTCGCCGGTCGGTTACGGGACTGTCTCGCCCCAATTTTTAATGTGTTCGATCGGAGTCGGAGGACAGCGAACCCATGGCTCAGTGGTAGAGCTTTGGACTACTAACCAACAAGTCACGGGCTCGAGCCCCCGAGGTTGCGAAGACCCTGCGTGAAGTATAGCTGGCTAATGACGACTAATATGCCAGAAACGGCCATCCTGTTCTCTCTGGTTTTTGTCGGCAATCTGTTCAAGCACATTATACTTGTCGCTAAGTGACTGCTAGTTGGGCACTAGATTGAGCCCCCATAAGCAAAACGGGGCAAATGCGTCCCGTAACCGATCGGTGAGCACCCATCTATCATGGTATTGCACACTTTAAGACAAATATATTTTTAAAGCAGCTTTAGAGTTTTTAAATATACTTAAATGCTAGAAATATAGCTTACAAGAAGCTACACCTCAACAGTACACACAAGATTGATATCGTACACTTCCGAAATTCACGCGCATTGCGAAATTCCCATTCAAGTTCTTGCATGCTTTTGGAAGCAGAACCTGAACTCTTGATTCGCAAGATATTCTGCCTTCTGAGTGCAGATAATTCAAATGAACTTTTCAGTTGGGGATGCAGTATAGCACGAAACCACTGATTACTACAAAAACCCAAGTAGATAGACATGTTGGATTCAGATTTATTGTTCATAAATACAGCCGCTGTGACGATATCGCAACGTGGCAGTTGATGCCCACCATCTATTAAGACTTCTTGAATTTGTCTTCGGCCTTATCCCTGGACCTCAGTCTCCTGTGGCAGCCGCAGACGCCTGTCCGAGAAACCAGGAACCACGAGTTGCCAGTCTCAATCAAGCTGCCTACGCCATCATTTTCCAGCGCGTCACACACCAAAGGGATTTTTGTAGCACGCAGTGGCGAGGAAGTTTCGCACTCTCCGTCTACATGCGTGTCTGTATAGAGGGAATAAATGCTTCCCCTCAATCCTTAATGCGACCATGTTGGATGCCTTCATTGTAGTGGTTTTCTGTCCGTTGTTTATCGGTCCGCATATGAGGCTAGATGCTAATAATCTCCTTTGAAAACGCATTTCTTACGTGCTCTTCTCTGTCGTTGGTGTTTCTCACCCCATTCAAGTTCTGATTCCGAATAACCGCGTCCATTCCACATGTGCGATCACCTTTATCACCTAAAAGCACACAATGAGAACTGTCGGAAAATTTTTCGACAGACATTCAGATTATGGGTGGGGTTACAAGATTTCATGAGTAGGGGACACACGAAAGTTCGACCGTGGTCTACGACCATGTTCACCGTGTGTCTCACCAAAATGGAGAGAGAGAGGAACGATGCTTTGCGCACGAATTAATTTGTAGTGATATCGGTCTTGCGCAGCCTCTGCGTACTCTCTACTCCCTCAAATTCCTGGTCCCAGAATCAGGATGATCGGAGAGGGGATCGGGCGCAGCGATTGACAAAACTAAAATGCCTGCTTACATGTGAATCACACAACCTGGTTCCCGCACAGTTATTTAAGGTTTCACGGAAACAAGAATGGTCGGCTCGCAACTCACGTTACTGAGAGTGTCATAGAGGCAGACTAAAATGGGGGTACTGAACCTGACTCCCAGTCCTCCACTTAGTCACCCCACATGTGTGCATGACAGGCCACGAGGTTCGAGTTCTTCTGTCAGCTGGCAACCTCCCAAGCGGGGACTTTTTAGCTCAGGAAACACTAATTGGCAGAATCCCACGTGATAGCGTGTGGACATTCAACAGGGTCTTCTTCAAGCCGCAGATGTGCATCATCTTGGGAAGCTGTCAGTAACCGTGGACGACTTTATTATCCAAATTTACATGTTGTTAGTGTTCACGCTTGGCGTACAAATCTGCAATATTTCCACTTTATTCGCATCTCTTGTGAGCATTGTGTGTGAAGATTTTTTGGAGGGGAATTTATGATCGTTCCACGAAGAATGCCTCCCCACCCTCCTCCTGCATTCAGGGTGTGCTACTTTCACGCATGTGCGGCAGAAATGACGATATTAAGTAACATTTAAGACATTTTTTTAAACATATCTTTCATACAGTTGAGGATAGGGATAGTTGCCTGTAGATGCGTTTAGGCTCCGCTGGGTATACAGGTGGTAGGCATGGCTGCCCAGTCATTATCTTCGTTCTTCTGACCCCCGTTGGGAAGTTGTTTTTGGTTAAAATTCCGGTCAATTGATAAGTGGACCAGGTGGTGTGGAGTTGAACGCCAAGATGCGGACTCGGTCGCGCCATCCACCTGGTCCTCCCCCACCTCCGGTCTTCTTGACTATTTCTTGACACCGGGTCCAGGTGGGGAGGACAAGACGGTGCGGTAGATGCTGTGCAAGTCACGCGCAAATCACCCTGCACTCTTCACCTTGCTGTGGAGCACACGCTGGACATTATCGGCAACGGCGGTCAAACCGCCGTACCTTGCACAGCCTGCGATATTGCTTATTGCGTTGCCAGACGTTCTGCATCCGATATGTACGTAAAGCATTCTGTTCATTGTGTTTAGCAGAATAACTGGGTGGAAATTCCGGATTATTGTAGAAAAGATCTTAACCTCCCCCTGTCATGATTGTATGTGCCGAGACTCGGCAACCTTCACTACACGAATTTCAAATGACCTATGTACTGCGAGCTTATCTAGATGGACTTTCAGAAGCCAGTTGGCAGAGAGAATGATAAGACTTATTCGTATTGCTTGTCATTACCAAGACACAAGCTGTAACGTCCTTCACTCGCCACCCAGTAAGACGCCTTCTGCTGACCTCTGTCAAGCTCCTTGAAACCCAATTTCTCGTGGTAGCCGTAGACATCCGTGTTTGAATCAATGAATCGCAGATTACCACTGTTCGGATGGTCAGGCCATCGGCTGATTTTAAAAATGTGCTTAAGGATGCGTCCGCCGGGCACATAGGAGGACTTAGAGATAAGCCTTGGTGCGGAGGTGGGGGATTCCCTAAGCAAATCAGTGAACCATCCCTTTGCAAATGATTTGATATTGTGAACTGATACAAAATTCTGGCGGCGATGAATAAAAAGCCGGAAAAAATAATTGATTGACGTCAAAGCCAACCTATGCTATCTACTATAAGACGACAGCGAGATGGAAGAAAACACCGAAGCCGAGTTACTTGCGACAGTGGATCAAAACGAATAGAGGGGGGTAATGAAATGTGACAATAAGACGACCGATTAGAAAAAGAGAAATACAAGAGCGTGGGATAATACAATTTGTTCGTTTAGCCCAGTTGATGGGTTTGCGACTTTGGTTATCAAGAACCTATGAGACCTCTGTAGCAGGCGAATGAACCAGTCGAAAATCACCGATCTGACATCTGCCTATTCCAGGCTTAAAACCTGGTTGAACTGATGCCCACAGTTTCGAGAATCATCGGCACTTCAACCAATGCGACCAACGCGCATCACACCGACAGTCTTGTTGCAAAGATCTGGAGCGTCATTAGTAGGAATAGCAAAGAGATGTAGATCGGAAGCAGATTTCCATTTGCGAAATTCGACACACTGACCCCGAAGAAAACTCCGGTTAGAATTCGTTATTGGAACGGAGACTTGTAAGATTATCCATAGAATTATGTAATTATTTACCTGCTAAAAACACAGATATTGGCTTAAAGCCCAGACACGCGTGTTTCGCCGATCCTGTGCCGTTGCTTGAACCAGCTACGAGGAGTTCGGCTGGTCAGTGGGTCCCCCAGCCTTACCCGTGTGCTTTTTTATATATGAACTTCAGTGCCAACTTGTCTTGTTTGATTTCCGAGGGAATTAATGCGCCAACTTGGAGTACATCTCTCGCAACAGACCCTTTCAGGCACGGTCCGAAATTTGATATGAATATTTAAAGTGAAATCCATCAGCTACTGCGGAATAACCGCGTAATATTCGAGGCAAGTTGGAACTGGAGTTCATATTACCGGAAACACGCGGGGAAGGCTGGGGAAACCACTGAAAAACCGAACCCCTCGTAACTGCGTCAGGCAGCGTCAGAAGACCGGCAAAACACGCGTGTCTGGCTTTTAGCCAATATCTGTGCTATTTGTACGGTAAATAATGGCACAATTCCATAGTACCAGCTGTCTTTTGGCGGTTTGTGAATATTACGCGGTTATTCTGCAGTAGCCGATGGATTTCAGCTGAAATATGCATATAAAATGTCGGACAGTGTCTGAAAATTTCTGCTACGAGAGATTTCCTCCAAGTTGACGTATTACTTTCCTCGGAAAATAAATGAGTCAAGATTATCCATAACTAACCACTACAGTGTTTTTCAGTAGGCTTTGTATGGTGTATTCTTCCAGAGCTATTGGACATCACCCGTTGTGTTACTTGGCACTCGTAATACTGCATTCACAGATAACATACAGTATGACCTTCTGTTACGACAAATTACTCGGCATACATCCGCTTGAAGCTTTCTCCTCATAAATCTGCAATCGGTTTTGTTTTACCATTTATATGCCTTGATTGTCTTCTTTTCCAAAGGTACTAGCATCGCCAATTTTTGAGTCATATCTCTATCCACCACACAACGATTCCGCTTAAAAAAAGCATAGGCAGTTTAGTTAGGATAAATTGGTGTACAGGAAGTCACTTGTATGTGGGGAAATTCTGATGGGTGGAACGTTTCCCGATTGTTGCTGCAGAGGATATATTTAAGCGATATGGGACAAAAAAGGCTTCCTTCAGGCTGGCTCTATTCAGCCCGAACCATATATCATTCCGCTGCCGTAGTATGACACGTCAACGTCCTCCCTGCACTTCTTTAACCTCGCACATTTTATAAATGCTAGGCGTATCTTTATAATCTTCCTGATTGCGAAGTGGCTGTTCTCAAAGATGGACCCACTTCATTGGGCCTTCCTCCGGACAGACGGGTTACGCCAGCAGACATAGCAATCCCTGTGCAGCCTTAGGATTTGTAATCGCAGGCGAGTTGTAAGCAGGCGTCTGCTTTGGCAGCATTTGAAAAGCTTCGCTGATTTGGCCACTTTCGGCATTTCATCCTCTGCTATGGGTGGATCATGCTGTGGTTGCTTGCTTATTCTGCGTTTTAGAGGCAAAACGATAAGTACGTTGATTTTCGAGTTTTCTCCTTTTGTCTTGGCTTAGTATAATAGATTTTCACGTGTCTATATGTATATATATACATATCGGCTTATATAACTAACGATTTGCCTATTTGTGCATCTACTACCTATTTGTTTACCTTTTCTCTATTAGCTATCATTTGTATATTTAACTGCTATTTACTAAGTTATCCGCCTATCTATTTTTATGACCAAACTATCGATTTATACATATATATATGCACCCATATTTATGAGTACTTGAAAGACTTGTTTACATATTTTTCAATTTTACTGCAATTTATTTTATGTTGTTTAGATGCACATTCGCTTACTATCCTAGTTACTTTGCTCCGCTTATTACTTGCACTATTGCTTGCATTTGCACATTTCATCCTATATTACCTCACTTTCCCTAGTAGAAGGCAATTGGACCTGGTTCGTTCTAATGAAAGTTAAAGGTTTTTCCTTTTTGATTCTACTTAATGGGCATGCTGAAAGGCGGTGAGACAACGGATATCAAGGCAAGCACGCGGACGGCGTTAAAAGATTAATTCAGGCCTAACTGATTGTTTCTTAATAAAAGTCCTTGTGTTGATCGACTTGTGGAAATCAAAACGGTTTTGTAAATTAATATACTTTGGATCTACCCGATCATCGCGAATAATTGTTCGAATCGCTGTTGAAATGGATTTCCACGAAAACCATGCTCAGGACCCAAGCCAAGTGGGAAGGAATACAACGATTACAATACGGACAAAGACACCAAGGCAGTACCATCGGAGAAATCGGATATTACACTCGTACCAGTCTCGATATGCGTCATTTGTCTCTTATGATCGCTATCCGTCTTCCGCCCCCGTTGGCTGCGATTTCCTTGGAACCTGCCAGGTGGCGATTTGTTCGAGTATCATTCATATATTATCTACTGTTTTATGAGCCCTTCTTGACGAAGTCAGAAGGACGGGCCAGAAAATATGGGGGACAGCAGGGATCCCAATTGGCGCAGCTTGAGCCCGCAACTGGGTTTCCTACCGCACTCCATGCCGAATGGTGGCATTTGTTAGGGCTACCCATTCCTAATAACATCTGCCAGGATCCGATGTAGCCCTCGTGTTGGTCCTACGCGTCTACCGCGTGGCCAAATTTAAGGGGGGGGGCTTTGAACTGCAGAAGGAACATGGCATAGTGACTGGTCAACGTGTGAAGGTAATTTTAATCATTTAGACTTCGACGTCAGACGTAACCGAGGATAAAGTCTTCATACCAGTGCCTTTCTCCTGGTGAGACCACTGATTTGTCGATCAACTGACCGTATGCACATACAGCTATTTAAATCTTCTGTGTAATTTTTTTCCCCACAAAACCGATAATGCGGCCCAGGGTTACACACGACATCGCGTGCCCTCAGTGAAACCGAGCTGAGTGCTGGTCACGACTAAAAATCCAAACGGTCTGAAATAAAGAAAATAGGATTACTCATGGATCGTACAGGATAAACGCGGCCGGAGCCGGTGTTAGACTACGGATGGGAGCAGAGGACGCTGGATAGAATACCTTCATTTAACTTTTGTAGGCCTTTTGCTACGCAGAGCACAGGACTCCCAAGTCTGGTTACAATGGGTGCAGCGGAAAGTCATCTGACAAGCTATGAGTAACCAGTGAGTTTGATGATTTATGCATGTGTCTACGAGAAGAAATTGTTTACTAACATCGGGTCATTGCATTAGTCAGTATGCAAGCTGAATCTCGACAAGACCAAGGAATGGATCGGGCCCATTCTTAAGGAAGCCTTTAAAAAAGACAATCAGTAAATGGAGGCATGCACAAACAATTCCTTTGATTAAAAAAGAACTGCAGTCGAGGAAACTGACAAAAACGTCATTCAGTGACTAATTGACTTGGAGTTCGAGCCGCGTGGTGTATCTGAGGATTGGAGCATCACTGTTTGATGATGCGTCTTAGTTATGAATGACTACTTCACGGTCACTGGATTTCTCGGTAAAACTTTTACAGCTACTGACCGATGGTCGCAGTGCAAAGAGGGTAGTTTTATACTCTAAGGCAAACGGAACATCCCAGTTTGCCAAAGTTGGAAACAATAAAAAATCGGGAGAGTTCTGACTGCCTAGAGTCCTTCGCAGAGTCGTTCACACTCAGAACAAACACCGTCTCCTCGGTACCCAATTCATACGCAGTTGTGGAAATAACTAATTCATGGATGAGGTGGAAAGTGATGTTCTTCGGAAAGACGGACAGTAATTGCGCTACGGACATCCGCAGCTGGGCACATTCTCCCACCGTCCACTCAAGGTTATTTATTATTGGTAATGCGATTCAGCAGGTGGAAGAACAGACTGAGGACCACGAGAACGCTTCAAACCAACAGAGTTTCACACTTTCAGTCCTGACGAGGAAACTGACGACTCAGTGCTCGATGAATGCAAAGATGTTCTGTCAACTGTCTGTCGGGAAGGTAAAGGCAGCAATGAATGACCTTCGAAAGTAAATATACTTCCTGGAAGTATCGAGTTAATGTTGGTATGGAGCAGATTCAACTGACATTTCTCGACGATGGTCTTCTCAAAATTCATAAAACTAATATTCCGCAGCGAGCGATAGTCTCTCTAATCGGTACACCTAAAAAATAAGATCTCGAAATGGCTATTTCACCAAACACATCCACTTACGAAGAACTCTGAGAAATTCATTCAGGATTCAAAAAAGTTTTAAGACAAATTAAACGGTGTCAACATTACATGTGACGAGATTATGGTGTCATTCGATGTGGTCTCGCTCTTCACTTCGATTCCCCTAGATTTAGCGAAAAGCTGCACCGAAGAACTCCTTCAATCATATACTTCTGAGGTGCCTCCAGAGGCTTTACTTAAACTCCTTGATCTCTGTCTGGAGACAAATTTTTCTTCTCCAGTCAATATTACCGGCAATTAAAAGGTGCTCCCATGGGTTGACCAATACCCGGTTTCCTGGCGGAAGCACTACTGCAGAAATTAAAGAGCATAGCCCTTCCCAGCCTTAACCCAAAACTTTGGCTGCGATACGTAGATGACACATTTGTCATCGTCAAAAAAGATCAGTTGAATCTGCTCCATACCAATATTAACTCGATATTTCCAGGAATTACATTTACTTTCGAAACAGAGGTCGATGGACTACTCCCATTCCTGGATGTCCTTGTACGTCGAAAAACCGATGGATCATTTCAGACGTCAGTTTATCGCAAAGAGGCGTATTCAGAGGTCATCCTACACTTGATGTGTTCAAGTATGAGCGTGAAACGTCAGATAAATATATCATCCTCCCCAGAGATCTCTTTACCGTCTGCCACCTCAACACCTGGGGTCGACATTTTCGCGTTTATCCACATATATATATATATATATATATATATATATATATACAGTAAGTGACCGATCTCAGGAAATGTTGACCAATATTCTGAAATGCGTTTTCGATTAGGAAGGATTACTTAGGGGCGGTTGTAATATTGATCATCCCGCGGCAAAATTCTATAGTATTTCAGATTTGGTAGGATGTCGTCTTATGAATGCACGTCTTTTCAATCTTAGTTAAAGACCGTAGTCGGTAAAAAAGTGATTACTTACGTGGCATGCATTTTTCACATTAATTTTCGGTGGCTTTATATATTCATATATTTTTTTACGAAAAAATGTGCAAAAATATGCTTTATTTTAATTGCTTGGTGGAAAATAACATTATCCTTTCATTTTATACTCGACGAAGGCATATACTTTGGTTTTTACAAAGTTTCTAATAGTCAGATTTTTTAAAACCGTACAATGTTAATTCAAACAAAACTATACCTGTCCATTTACCACTGCCCTTCATAAAATGTGCAACATAGTCCGCATCCATTGCAAAATTTTATGGACTCATTATGGCAACTTTTTAGAGGCATAGAAGAATATGTGATTTTTCTTACGCGGAACGCATGCCCCTTGCAAACTGAAATCACAAGGCGCCAATGCAACGACTGACCAGGCTCCAAATTATTCAGCAATCAGAAAACGTTTTTTTAAAGAAAAACCAGTTATGCTATTTCTTTGAATGTAAAATATAACTTTGCCATAATTCTCTATCACACGATTAAAAGAAAGAATATTCTTGTTTATGTTTTATAAAATATATTTGGATTTATAAGACCATCGAAAATAAATGTGAAAAATGCATGCTAGTTAAGTAAGCACATTTTACCAGGTACAGTTTATACAGGAGAATGGAAAAAAGTGCATTCAAAGGCCGACATCCTGCCGAATCCGAAATATTATAGGAGTATGCCGCATGATAATCAATATTACAACCTCCTCTAAGTAATCCTTCCTAATCGAAAACGCATTTCAGAATTGTGGTCAACATTTCATGAGATCGGTCACTCACTGCATATATGATGGTAGAGGGGCGCCCATCGATAATTTTTATGGAATTCACTCGTCCTGTTGTGCCTTACGGGCTTTCACTCGAGCCCAACCAAGAACCGCACAGCGGCGCATGATATAGGCAGAATAGCATTACCGACAAAGACAACGGAGGTTGGAATGGCCATTTTTGGCTTATTATCCGTCATCAAGCAGTCATAGCCAACTCCGAAGTGTGGAATACCTGGGGCTCGTTTCCGCGACCTGTTATTTAGACGTTTAACACTCACCACTGAGCCATGGACACGTTGTCCTCTCGGTTGCGGGATCGAACCCTAGGTCACCTGCACTTCGGGATTGGGTATGACTGGCTAACGACGCCACCTGCTATTTCCCGACGCTGCAGATGGGAAATATATCCAATAAGGAATGGGTGCACACCGATCCATTGGCTTCTCGAAGCAGAGATGCTTCGCATGGTCGATAGGGGTCACGGAGTGCAACCAACTACCAGACCAAAGCTGGGACCTGAAGCACAAATTGCGCGTGTATCTCTCTCCCTCTATCTCTCCGTCTCCCTCGCTCTCCGTCTCTAAATTTCTTTGTCTCCGTTTCGCTCTCACTCCGTCTCTCTCTCTCTGCGTTACTCAATCTCTCTCTCCGTCTCTAAATATCTTTGTCTCCGTTTCGCTCTCACTCCCTCTCTCTCTGCGTTACTCAATCTCTCTGTCCGTCTCTGTCTCTGTATTAAGCTCCATCTGTCAATCTCTCCGTCTCCCTCTCTTTCTTAGTCTCTTTCTCTCACCGTTTCTCTCCCTGTCTCCGCAGCCTTTCCGCCTCTCTCTCTCCCTCATCGTTTCTTTCTAACTCTCAGTCTCTCTCTCCCCGTCTCTTCGCCTCGCATTCCCTCTCCGTCTCCCACTCTCCGCCTCTCTATTACTTTATCTCCATTTCTATCTCAATCCGTCTTAATCTCTCTCTATCCCTCTCTCTCTCACTCGGTCCCACACCGTCTCTCTCTCCGTCTAACTCTCCCTCTCTGCCCATCTCTCTCTGTCTACACGTCCCTATCCGTCCCTCAGTTTCTCTCTCTGAGCCTCTATCACTCTATTTCTTAATATCCGTCTCTCTCTTACTCCCTTTCCGCCTGTCCCGCCCCCGTCTCTCTTGGACTCTCTCTGCCTCTATCTCTGTCCCTCTCTCCTACTCAAAGTCTCCCTCTCTCTCTATCTCACAGTCTACCAAGCTCCCGCCCTTCCTCTCTCTCTATGCGCATCTCTCTCCCTCTGTCTCCGCCTCTCTCACACCGTATCTATCTGTCTATCTCCCTCTCCGTTTATCTCTCTATCTATATCCGTCCATCTCTCTCTCTCTATACGTCTATCTCTCAGTCTCTCTAAATCCCTCTCACTCACTCAACCTCAATCAATCTCCCACTCTGTCAGTGTCAGTCTCTCTCTCGGTCTCTATATCTCTCAGTCCCCCTCTCACTTCCTCTCAGTCTCTCCCTCTATCACTCTGTCAGTCACTATGTCTCAATCAGTCTCTAGCGGTACCTCTTTCACTCATAATGTCTCTCTCTCTCTCTCACACTCAGTCTCAGTTTATCTCTCAGTCGCTCTAAGTAACTCTCGCTCCGTCACTCACTCAGACTCTCTCTCGCTCTCCCTCAGTCTCTTTCAGTACCTGTCTCATTCAGTTACTCTCATTATCGTCCATTATTTCCCTCTCTCTCTCTCAGTCTCTCCCTCTATCTCTCACTCTCTTTCCTTCTCTTTCTCTATATACATCTCTCTCAATACGTCCCTCAGTCTCTCTAAATCGCTCTCACTCACTCACCCTCTCTCCCTCCCTCTTCCTCACTGTCTCTCTCCCCCTATTTCGTCCTCTCTCTCCCACTCTCTCAGCCTCAGTTTCAATATCTCTATCTCTCTTACTTTCTCTCACTCTATCGCGTCTGCCACAATATCTCTTACGCTATAGCGCAGACTCTATCTCTCGATCTTAGTCTCCATCTCTCTCTCCCTGTCACTCTGTCTCTCTTTCTCCTTTGGTCACCATAGCTATCAGTCTCTCTCTCATTTCCTGTCAGTCTCTATCTCTCGTAATCTCTTCCTCTCTCTCTTTCCCCCCCTCTCTCTCTCTCCCCGTCTATCTCTCCCTCAGTCTCTATTTATCACTCTTCAAATCACTGTCTATGCCTCTCTCTCACTTTCTCTTCCTCTCCCGGCATCTCTCTCCCTCTCACTCTCTAACTCGCTCTCTCTCTCTCTTCCTCAATCTTTCTCTCTCTCAGTCTCTATGTCTATATGTCTCTCTCTCATTCTCTCTCACAGTCTCACTATCCCTCGCACAGTCGCTCCGTCGCGTTGAATCTCCCTCTTTCTCCGACTTTTTCACTCAAAGTCGATATCTCTCAATCTCCCTCTCTCTGTTTCTCTCTCCGGTTCAATCTCTCTCTTATTCAGAGTCCTTCTCCCTCACACTCTCTCCCTCTCAGTCGCTCTTACCCTCTCTCAGTCTCTCCCTCTCTATCGCTGAGCCTCTCTCTCTATCTCTCTTCCGCCTGCCCTCCTAGTCTATATCTCTCCCTGTCAATTTATCTCTCTCTCTCTCTCTTTCTTACTGCCTGTCTATCTATCTCTCATTCTCACAACGTCATTCGCGATATCTATCTCTCTCTCCATCTTGCCCTCCCTCTCTCCCTCGGTTTAACTCTACCTCTTTCAGCATCACTTCCCCACAGTTTCGCTGGCTCTCTCTCTCAACCTCTCCATCTCTCTCTCAACCTCTATCCCCCTCTCTTTCCCGTTCTCTCTGTCTTTCCAAGTCTCTCTAAATCTCTTACTCTCTCACACAACCTCAGTCGCTATCCCACTCCCTTCACTCTCTCTCTACCTCCCTCACTCTCTCTTGTCTGTCTCTCTCCTTCCCATGCCCTCAGACACTCTCTTATTCGCAGTTTCTCTCTCTATCTCTCTTTCTCTTATCCTCTCTCGGACTCTATCTGTCTCAGTCTCTCTCCCCCCCTTCACAGTCTATATCTCTCAGTCTCTCATTCTCTCTATATCCCTCTGTCTCTCTCACGCTCTCAGTCTCTCTATCTTTCCCTCAGTCTCTCAATATATCTCTTTGTATCTCTGCCTCTTCCTCTCTCTCAGTCTCTCTCTCTCTCTCTCATGCTCTCACTCTAGGTCGCCCATTCTCTCTCTCTCTCCGTCTCTCAGTGTCTCGCAATTTCTCATGTTCGCCACTCTCGATCCCTCAATATGTATCTGTCAATCTGTCCAAGTCCCTCCCTTACTAAAAATCTCTACCTGCCTCACTCACACTCTCTCTCCCTCCGTCTTTCTCTCTCTCTCTCTCTCAGTCGCTCGACATCTATCTCAGTCAGTCTCTCTCTATCTCTCATTCTCCCCCTGTCTCTATTTCTCTCCGTTTTCCTCTTTCTCTCTCAGCCTCCCCCTGTGTCTGTCATTATTTGATTCTCAGGCTCACTAACTCTCCCTCAATCTCTCTCACTCTCAGTCTCTCCCCCTTAATCATCATCTCTCTCCCAGTCTCATCTTCTCTCTCTCTTTATCTCTCAGTCTCTCACTGTCTCGGTCTCCCAGTCGCTCTGTCTCTTAGTCACATTCTCTCCGTCTCTTCCTCTCACTCTCTGATAATACCTCTTAGACTTTCTCTCGGTCTCTCACTTTCGCTCAGTCTCTCCTTCTCTCTTATTGACTCTCTCAGTCCCCTCTCTATCTCTCAGTCTCCCTGCCTTTCTCTGTCTCTCACTATCGCTATCTCTATCGGGCCCACACACTCTCAGGCGGTCTCTCATCACTATTGCCTCTGTCTCTCTTTGTCTCTCTCACTCGATCATGCAGCCTCCATCTCTCACTCTGTCTGTCAATATCTATCACCCTATCAGTACCTCTCCCTCTCTCAGTCTCTATCTCACCTACAGTATCTTTCCATCTCACTCAGTCTCTATCTATCTCTTTCCCTCTGCCTTTTCCTCAATCTTTCAGTCGCTGTCTCCCTCTGTCTAACTCTCCCTCTCAGACTGTCTCTCACTCCCTCCCTGTCACTCTCTCAGATTGTCTCTCTCTGTCTGTCATTATCAGTCTTTTAGTTTTACTCGCCTTCATTCTTTCTCTCGCTCTCTATACATCAGTCTCTTCCTCTATCTCCGTCTCTCTTTCAATCCAAGTCTATCTCTATTTCTCAGTCTCTCTCTTTCTCTCTATGTAATACCCACTCTAGATCTCTCAGTCTGT
>CACRXP010001071.1:145621-158191 GCA_902702965.1 Spirometra erinaceieuropaei | reverse complement strand
CAAGTGTTCATTCGTGCAACGGTTCTACCAGCAATCAACGAATTCAGACCTCAGCCGATGCGTTAAACGGCACATATGCAAGTTTCTGTATTTGGAAGGCGGTAAGCTTTGCTTTCCGAGATGAGGAAACCCATCTTGTCCTCGCAGTTCCAGGCCTAACCCTGCCAGCATGGAGGCTGTGCAATGCGGACGATCATGTCAGCTGCTGGTAAATGCTTCCAACTTTACCGCATTTATGTCACTGACATCTATGATCGGCCTTGATAAGCAATCACTTCCAGTTATCGGTCCAAAGAGTTACTTATGTGCCGAGAACTGGTGTCAACAAGGATGAGGGATTGTCGGCTTTTGCAGTGTTATTGTTAACTTCGCAGCTTTTCAGCATATGCCTAAGTGCCGGTGATTGGATTACCAGGACTGCTATGCCCAGTGTGTCCGGCGAGGTGATGGCGTCAAACAAGTTCTTGAAAAATTTAGTCAACACTGCTTTATTTCCAGTATATGAATATTGACAATTCGTTCGCTGCACGTGACGAGGGTACCCACTGAGCCGGGGACGCACCGGTGACTTGTGCGGCATTGACCTCGCCCTATCCACCACTCTCGGCCTTGATTCAATGGTCATGACGACTGGGGATAGACGAAGCAGCAGTAGCAAAGGGGACTTAAATCATATTTACGCATGCCACACACGGGTTGGTCCCTAGACGCACACGAAGCACGCCTAGAATGGTGAGTTTTCTTACTTTTCATCCAGGAAGTTTAGTAAAGAAAGACCCCATAAAAGAGGTATAGCGATCAGGTTATTAGGCCGCAAGAGGATCGAGTCACTCCCTCAGCTAACATCCTTTTAAACCACAAGGTGTGAAGGGTCATGATAATTTAAAAGAGAATTGGATTATTTACAGCCAGGAAGCTCGATGCTAGATCGGCAATCAACATTAAAACTCCAAAAACGGGATTAGCGGCGGTTTATAAGGCAGCAGTCACAGACGAATCCAGTGAGTACGTGCAGACTACAATAGCAGTCCTCCATAGGGACTTTCACTGCGCTGCCTACCAATGACAGCAAAAAATTGCGTTCTACCCATTGGTAGTTTTGTATGAACAGTTATCCAGGCGTGGTCTCCAGTTCTGCCGTCTAATTATTAGTGCGATCAATGGTTTTGACGTTTTGCACGACGGTTCCCGGCGCTACCAAGGAACTTTTGCTGTTTTGAGCACATGAGTGACGTTGAATAACAAAATTACTTGTGATGTATAAGGAAGTAGTGAGCTACAGTTCGCCGATCTTCACTGTTCCCAGCACAGCCAGAATCGGGTCTGGGTGTCAGCTCCCCTGGTGCACAAATAATCGACGGTTCGAAAAATGACCAAGACGGAAGGGCCAGGAAGAAGAGAAGGAAGAAGGGAGCAGTAAACCGACAACCGTCTGTGTGTACTACTGTGATCAGAAGGATGGAGCATTTGATATTCTTGGCAGTTTACAGTTCTTATGTTAAAAAAGTGCGCAAAAAATTGAAATCTCAGGTCTCAAATGCGAAAAGATCTTAGGTTCTGTGCAAAGTAGGACTGCAAAATCACATTCAAATTGGGGTTATGGAAGAAAGCACATGGTTGTATTCAACGATGGCCCGGATAACAATAGAAAATCAAGCATTTGTAAAATTGGTTGAGATTTTTTGAAGCAAGGCGAGATTCTAGGGACTTGCCTCTGAACAATTTCTTCCAAAGCAGCTGAGGGATTATTGTCGTCCGTATCGTCATATTCCAGGGCATCTTTGGCCATCTGCTTGGCCAGGTCATAGCTTTCTGGGTGTACACGCGTTGAATCAAGAATCTCAATGTTGTCGCCTCCCAGATCACGGGCCACTGAAGAATCAATTTTGATGAAACCAGCGCAGTTGATTGCTACGTGTGGCCCTAGACCCAGGATACGGGCAAGCTGCACCCGGTTCGTCAGGAAAAGCTTCTTTTGTTTCAAAAGCTTCAATAAAAAATACAAAAATATAGGAATTATCGGCATGTGGCCAAAAACGTCCAAAAATAACCTCACTTAATAAAGCAATTAATAATGACAAGTGAAAAGGTGTTGTCAAAGACACGAAGTCAAAGAGAGTTGGACTGTGTGTTGTTCCAAATCCAACGGCAAACAGTAGACTTATAAATTCACACACCTTTAACATATAAAGAGCTTTCCTTGGTCCCAAGCCGGCAACAAACTGCAGCAAATTGGCCGTATGTGGATGTAACAAGCATCGATTTATGTCGACTCCAACCTCGTTTGTTCGATTGATGAACTCGATCTCCAATGCCTTTAACAGTAACTCGCGTGGAACAGAGTCTTGAATGGGATGCCAGCGAACACCTAATATCTCGGCATCGGTGTTGAATAGTTGGGCAAACTCAGCCAAAGGGTCTTGGAGTTTTCGGCCGAGAGAGATTGCCTGTTTGAGGACAGTAGAGTACGAGGACGGAAGGTCAGAGGAGGCTTGAGAGGACTGGGCGTAGACAACAGCCAACTCCGTGTCCATGAGCTCGATATTGAGGCGAGAAAGGCGCGACTCGCTCGGCAAATCCTCAATAAGTTGTTGGATGTCCTGTCGCAGAGTAAGAGCGTTCCGCGAATTACAGCCAATAACAACCGCCTGGGGGCGATGGTGGCTTATAAAGGCCGACAGACGACGGATATCCTGGGTCTGGGAGCAGGAAAACATAAAAACCAAATGTAGGTAAATATTCCCAAAAATCGAACATCCAGTTCATTAAGCTATTTCAGAACGATAGCAGTGAGCGCTAAGCTAGCCTAAGAGACTGGGTGCGATGACAATGTAAATGCACAAAATGCAACAGGTTACTATGAGCTGAATGCCACGATAGTGACATTGTTGTCTGCTATAGCGCAATAAAGGATGCTGTGGGAAAGAGGGAAAATTGGTTGCTTTGGATAAAGGAAATACCCGCTGATTTTTCAGATCCTCGCGTTGCGATTTGCCGCTGCTCAAGAGGGCTGGCAGATGAAGGAAGTCAGTGACCTCGCCGTCTGCGTCAAGTTGTACGGCGGAAACAATTGAGTGCATTACTTTCGTGTCCTCCTTTATAGCAAATGCCAGGACGCGAGCGGGTTTTGGCCAGACAGAACCACCGCTACTTCCACCACCTGAATGACTCGAACGCCCACGTCCCGACGTGGACGCATTATCATCGTCAGGGTAGAGCGAGCGATGGTCGTCCGTCGTGTAGGGTGCGACTTTGAGACACTTGAACAACTTCTGAGCGCAAAGCTAAGTGGAGGATAAGAAGAAAATAACAGGGAGACCCCTCATTAAGGGATTGAGAAGGCACAATAAAAAGTTGCTTGTGCTGAAAAATGTCAACTTCTCAAATGTGGTCCAGCATTAAAGGCAAGTGTCGTACAGGCTCGGCAGCAGGCAGTTTGACGCTTGTAGTGAATACCTGATAACTTGTCCACAGAAAGAGTGGCAAGTATCGTTGATGACAAGAGAAGGGTTTAAAACTTGCATTGGCAATTTCGCTAGATACAGCAAGCTATAATTACCGATTACTCTTAAATTACTTCGTACGTGCATAGAAAGTACGCTCCAATAATTTCCTACGCCCCGCAAAACTCCTGATTGCAACGGCCATCTTAAGTAATTGTGAATACTGGGGTGCGCGAATAAAAGACAAGTTGAAGCAAGAATTTTCCAATATCGTTGTCTGAGAACGATATTCTGAGTGAAATATGCGGGCTTTGTATCGAATGAGACTGATAACATGGCAACAAGACGACTGTCACAGGCCACCCAGGAAAGACGACTGAGGTGATTAACGTGCGTTTCCCGTTGACCGCTTGGCGCGTTCAACGCCCCCTCACCAAATCCAGTGCTGCCACCGCACAGTCGGCGACGTGGAGACGGTTTGATGGATATCAGGGGTGTCCTTCGACGCCGGTGTTGGAACTTTAACGTTAAAGGAGAGCGTGAATTCAAATAACTGGACTTACTCGCACCGACATTGGCACGAGGAGGCCATTTGCAGAAGATAATCATGACCGGACAGACTAGCTATAACCACAGCCACACCAAGAAGTATGAGTAATTATTTTAACGGTGAATAGAAAGTTGATATGCCGTGATGCTAAGCCAAAAGGTCTTCTCCTCCAGGCGCTCAATACTTCACGAGTGGCTGAGGGGTACAAACGGTCTGATCATAGATTACTGGGGGTGGCCTGGTGTACACAACTGACTGTTTGGAATGAAACTGCTACTACGTTGGAGGGATCAATCGCAAGGTAAGAATACTCGTCAATAGGGCACGGCAACTGCAAAGAAAAGTAATGTGGATGCGGTAAAATCGCACAGACCAAGACTTTTGTCAGTGCGGTCTATGAAGTGGGCAAAAAACATAGGAATAACACTCATAACTACCGAGCATGTTAACAGGTAAGAAGACTGAGTGCGTTCGAAGAGAGACGGAGAGCATTTAACGCTCCCATTTTGGCCGTTTTTCTTCCCATATATTGTAAGGACGAACGCGTTAAAGGAAAATAAATGGACCTTGAATTCGACTGCTTGAAAAAGTGCGGTCTTAGGCCTTACAATGATGAGTTACGACTAGACATTCTCCACGATGCGAACGTAAGACTTCTGTCAAATGGGAGATGAAAGATGTTCAAGAAGTAAAGTAGTCAAAGTGGCTTATGTCACCTTCATAACAGCCTGCTGACTGGACTCCAGCAGTTTCTCCTGAAGTTCTTTGAAAATGTGGGGTTGCAAAAACTGCTCGACAGCTTCTTTTAAAAGAAGACTGCGCTGTTCATTCCAGGCCTCTACCAGAGAGCTGAATTCATCCTGGTGGAAAAAGTGCCGTAGATCGTCAAGAAGACAGAGTCCGCGCAGTTGATTCTCCGGCATGTGCAGATGGAACTGTACTAGTCGATCGCGTGCACCCTTTCCGTGAGAAACACAATTTAAACGTTAGAATGCAATCATGAAATGACAGAATCCAAGGCAATAAAACCTCAGGCGCTCTGTATGGGAGGGGTAAACCAAAGCTACGTGCGTATTAGGCGACCACGAATAGTCAGCCATCTTACTTCTCTCGGCCACAAGATTCGGTCTGCGGGTCGTATCGGTGTGTGGCGCAGACAGTATGAAGTCGGACACTATCAGTATGACTGAAACGTAATTTAGTCCAACGCTAACGTTCTAGAAAACAGGAAAGGTGGGATGATATGAACTTCGTGGAGATGCAAGCATGGACACGCTCGCGTAAGCAATTAGTGAAAAAGAACCGAAAGATCGCGCACCGACTCAGAAGCTGGTGCCGCCTTAAGAATCCGTCAAGAACGATTTTCCCTGGCCCACTGCTGGCGCACATTTTATGGACCGTCATATAAGCTAGAGGCCAGGAAATTATTTTTCACGTTCCATGGTTACAGATGACTTTGAGTGGTGCGTATAAAAGTGGAGTTTGTTCAAACTAAAGCAAAACGAGAACCATAAAACGAGAACTGAAAACTACAAGACCGCAAACGGCAAAACCAATAGGTTTAAAGGGATTGAACTTCGCAAGTTAGGGACATTTGGCTACTTAGTTTTGGTAAATCCGCCTGTAGTTGCACACAGTCTGCCTGAATCCGGGTTTTTGAATATGAGATTATACGAAACTAACGGTACCGCGTACGGAATTAATCAAGCGCACAACAAGTATGTTTACAAATCTAAACAGTCCAGTCGCACCTAACAACAGTTTAAGACTAACAACGGTTAAAACTTACATTATGGATGTGCAGGTACAGCACGTCTCCCATGAGATCCAAAACGGGTTTATTTTTTAAATATTTGACAGAGAAGAGTGGATGTCCCTCATCAATCAGTTTAAAGCCTTTGGACGTAGGGGAGAGACTGATAAGAGCCTGAGTGTATAGCATGCGTCTGGCAAGCTGTCGAACTACGGGTTCGCGCGAGATCTGGAAGGCCAGCATATATCTGGCAGCACAAAGTGCTGAGGCAGGAGTGGGAAACTGGGGGCACACAAAGTCGGCGGCCGCATCAACTGGCAGCATTGGGCACTGATCGACTTCATGGCGGAGGTATTGGTCACGGACATTATCCGCAAACTGTGCAGCAGTGAGGCCAAAACGCTGTACCAGACCCGCGATGCCCGCCCTTTGGGCAACCTCATAGGCAGCCGTTGTGCGCACCTGCCGCTGGCGAATCCTTCGGCCTGTTAGTGGGTCAACGGTGGTCGTCACACCTGGAGTCTCAGACGCCTTATCAGTGACTTCACCTGAAGCTTCCAGTTCTTCTTTCTGGTGCTCTTCCGACTCCTCGCCGTCATCTTCGTCGTCAGGTATTTTCGGCCTAAAGGTAGGATCATCGGCTTCTTCGTCCTCGGGGTCGTTATCGAGATCTGCATTCTTTCTAAGTGACTGTTGTTTTGATTCGGAGGCCTACAACGGTCAGAATGGAGTAGTATATCCAACAGAGCAGAAGATAGCGACGCAATGAATAAGATAAATGGAACGTACACTTCTGGACTCCCTTTGCGAATCCTTCTTTTCCGCTGCCTGCATAATATCTGCGTGTGCAGCATAATGAAGGAGATAATTCAATCTCACATCATGCACCTCCTCAAGCGAGATAGCGTTTTGAGCTCTTTAGAAGGAAACAATGTGGCATTAAAGAAGTTCTTACAGTGCAATCAAGTTTATAAGAGATGATGCGTGCTTTTTGTCCGCGCTATTTGGGCTGTCGGCCGGAATCGATTCAAAATAACTGTGCATCTTTTCCAGCTGACGTATAAGGCCCTTCCGACGTTGTTGCAAAGTCTCCCACTTTTCATCATACTCATAAATCCGCCAAAGGTCGTTGATGTTTAGGTCTTTTTCAATATATTCTTTTCTGTAGAAGGTTATGAAGGGTACTTCCGACAAAGACTCCTTTAATAACTTGAGCACTTGAAACATTTTATCTGTAACAGCGGGAGGCTAAAAAAGCGGCTGAAATAGGGAATAGTAACGTACTTTTTTCGAAGGTCCTTCCCGGAAAGCCACATTGTAAATCCACTCTGCTTCTTTTTCAACCTCAATAAGGTCGGCTTCGTAAGAAGTGGACTGTGGATCTAGACGGCGAATAGGAACCGCCCGAAGCTGACAGCGCTCAGGCAGGTCTGTGCAGCGAATTCGCTCGTCTTGTGGACTATAGAATGCACGAGCCAGGTCAGATGGATCAAAGAGTTCATAGACTTTGTCTTGTGCTGCCGCTTTTGCGGCACGCTTTCGTTTGCCCATACGGGCAACCGAAGTATCATCATCATCGTACTCATAATCGTCTGAGGCGCTGCTCACGTCACTTGGCCGATCTTGGTCATACTGTTCAAATTCCTCAAAATCAAAATCGACTCCGAAAATGTCCTGGGCCTGCTGGAGTGCTGGATCTTTGTGAATTACATGTCGCTTTTGTCGGCCACCAGGGGCGGCCGCAGCGTTGTCGTCAACAATGAAATCACCCATACCTGCCAGTGGTCACAAGGAAATATATATTTACCATCAGATTCCTCGCCCTCATCATCGCTCTTCGCGGTAAAAGATGGTGCCGCACGGGCAGAATTATCTTCCACGTCATCTTCTGTTTCTTCAAAAATCTGTTTAGCTATTTCTTCGCGACCATGATCGTCTCTTAGGGCCCGTTTTGAGCTTATTTCAGCCACGTCATCCTTGTCTCGACGGAGTCTCCGCTTCTTCTTCTGAAAGGAAAGGAATGTTGACCTGGAGCATTGGTGGAGATCATGTTCGATAAATCAGACCGAACAGACGGACCCACGCTTTCTGACAGACGACGCCAGGCAAACTACACAGTAGTGCTAGGAAACTGGTATAAAACAGCGCAGTTGAAGCTGCTTTTGCTATATGAGCATACTTAACTAACCTGCCCAAATCTTGGGAAGTCGGAATTGAACATATTAAACAAAGTTCAAGCACTCGCAGGTGCAAGCATTGAAGAAGAGTATAGAGAAAAAACGGCCAGCCAAGCTCAAAAATCACCCTGTTTCGCATAATATTTAAACTACCAGAACATATGAATTGAGTGCAGTTAGTACTCTGGGATTTGTAATTATGAAGGTGTTGGACAGCTTTAACGTGGACTAAGGTGAAAAAGAGTACTTTTGACAAGACAACACCGTGAGGTAACCCATGCCAAAGCAACTGGAATTCCTGGTTGGAAAAAAGAATAAATAATCGATTTTATGCTCAATAACGGGCACAGTCAGCGTAGATGCAGACAAGGCTGTGGAACAAGAGGACTCGCTAAAATCACGTACAGAAAATGTGCCCAACAGTTGGAAACACGCATCCGGACAGTCAGCAAATGCACATTAAAAAACGTAGACAGAATGCAATAAATTTCGTATATGAGAGGCTGAAGATAAAGTAGATTGTCGATGGGCACAGGCACTTACCTTGCGCTGGATATCGATGCCAACATTTTCCCTGATAAGTTCGAGGTCTTCGTCATCGAGCAAGTCATCGTCATCATCTCCTCCTTCCTCCTCCAAGGATTTATCACTGGCATTGCTGCCTTCTTCGGAATCAGAACCACCTTCCTCTTCCTCCTCGTCGTCGTTTACGATCCAACCCTTCCCCTCTTTTCGACATATCTCCTCCTCGTCCGGAATTTCTTCTTCTTCCTCACTGTCGGATGAGACTGATAAATCAGCCTTATTCTCGTTCGTAAATTTCTTTTGACTTCCTTCGTCTTCCGACGCCTCAGAAGCCTCGGAGTCCCTAAAATCAGACATTTGACCGACGTCCTCAGCCGCTGACACAGACCAACTTTATTTACAACCAGAAGTACCAACAGGGGACAAAATCAAGCAATTTTAGAAGACAACAACTGTAGGATATTCCTCTCCCCAAGTCAATAAAATTTTTAGAAGCAAACCTTATATTTGACAGGGAATTCGTGACTTTTGTGTTGTTCCCACGAGCAAACTGTAAGCATAGAAGACCTAAACTATGGATAAGAAAACTGGTTAGAAGGTCGAATCTTCTTGTGATTTCTAGTCACTTTTACGAAAGCCGAAAAATCTCGCGAAAGGTATTATATGCATCTATTAGCCTCGGAGGCCTAGAGGGATCGCAGAGTCCAAAAACCGCGCCAGGGCCATGTACATAAGCCAAGTTATATCAGCCTATAGACTGGAGTATTCACTCATGAAACTAGTACTCCTCCTCTCCCCTACTCAGAACAACAATTAAATCCTGCATCGTTTGCACTAGAAGATAAACTTTACTTCTCGCCTACACAGATGACATTAGAACTGCTCCGATTGAAGCCTGCCAAATCCCCTTGTCCTGATGGAATTCATCCACTTGCCCTTCGAAAATCGGACGACGTATTGTGCGAGCCAGTTTCTATGATATTTCACAAGCCCATGGAAAACGGTGAAACGCTGGAGCAATAAAAGACTGCCCTCAATTACCCAAATTAAAAAGGACGGTCCAGACTGGATTTCGAAAATTGCCGTTTTATTAGTCTGACATGCATTGCGTGTAAGGTCATGGGATATTTAATGACGTATCAGGAGTCGAGGTGCCTACTTTGTGCTGCCCAGTACAGAATTCTTCGTGATCACTCATGTCTCATGGTGGTCATTACTTACAGGAAAAATGCACAAATGTCACGGACCAGAGTCGTGCATTAATGCCATCTTCTTGGACTTTAAAAGGAGTTTGATGGCATGCCTTATCAACGACTTCTGCAGAAGATTTGACAGTGTGGCGTCCAGGGCAACATTTTAAGGTTAATTAAAAGTTTTCCTTCATGAAGGCAACAAAGAATACTTACATCCGAATGAATCCCAACAGAATAGTGTGTTCCCCAGGGTGCGGTAGTGTCCTCTCCTACTCCTCGTCTGTATAGACGATGCGATGCGAAAAGATCATGTTTGCAGATGGTAAAAAATCTGAATAACAATCAGTTTTACTGATGACGCACAGAAACTGCAAGAAGACGTTAATTAGTTGGTTGCATAGTGCAGTAAGTGACATCCAACATTGCCAAATGTAGCATACTTCGCCTAGGCCACACAGCGAGATCCGCCAGCACAAGAAACTACTTTCTGGGCGGTGCCGCCCTACAAGAGGTCGAAGCCCAGAGGGACCTCGGTGTGCTGACTACGAGTTCCCTAAAACCATCCGCCCACTGTTCGAGGGTGGCGAAAAGCGCAATGTCCGTACTGTACGCCATCAAGCGCGCGTTCATGGACTTTGACGAAGATGCTTTCTCAAAGTGGTCAAAAGTCAAGGTCAAGGTCAAGCCGCTGGTTTTAAATTTGAAGATAAGTGGAGGATATTATTTTAAGTGGTTTTTGTGTGAGACCTAACGATTTTAGTACCTGTTTTTTTTGGTTGAATTTTCTTAAATACAGGCCTCTTCTCTAAGAACTGCCTGCTGCCATCCCCTTTCGAGTTCTGCTAGTCTATGCCCGTTGTTCACTAATCGCATTCTGCAATTCTCATTTTGTGCATCCGATTTCCCTCTAACTGTTGTAATTTATTTTTACATCGTTAGCCCCTAGCTGAAATTCAGTCAACTTGTCTGCCAGAAGTTTTCTTAATCACAAATTGCCTCGAGACAGGATGAGACCAAAAGTCACTGGTCGACGTAAGCTCTCGGCTCTTGTAAGTAAACATGGCCTAACTAAACGTAAGTCAGAAGCTTTACCCAAATCTAAGTCAGATGATATTACTAGTCAGTCGTCACCCGTTGTAATTGGTCGGCAGCTTAATCTGTCTGCACTTGACCACTGCAATGACTTTATGCTAAAGTTTGGCTCTTTGCTGACAATTCTTGGACATTTATTCGACGGGAACATCTCCGATATTCCCTCTGAAGAATGTAGGCGTCTCGACTCACTTGTTCACCTGATCGCCAGTGAATCTAGTGATAGACAGAAGCGTTCTTACAACTTCCTGCTTAAAAATGTTTCTCGATCTGCTCGGCCAATTGATGTTGCGACAAATTTCCTGTATTCATGTGGTTTCAACTACAAAATAGCTGATGCCAAACGCTTGTCCTCCCGTAGTACAAAATCCACCCATCTTAGTCAAATTGTTTTCATCAATCGAGGTTGACACAATCTTTACTCATTTAGAGCGTGTCACTGCGTACCTAGAGAAGGCAAAATTTTTCCTTTGTCATGATCTCACTCCTATGGAGCGTAGAATCGGGTCTCTATTCTCACGTAAACCCACTGCTTCTCAGTCTAATGCTAACCAACTCGGTCGTAATACAAGTGGCCGTAAGGATTCAGCTTCTCCTACTCCTGCGACATCTGACTCCCTCCTTCCTCTTTCTCCTACATCTCCATCTCACACAAGCCACTTGATGCATTTGCCTGCCCCTAAACTTGCAGCAGCAGCAGCATCAACCCCATTTGTCGTTTCGTATCCTCCGGATAGTCCCGCTGAGACACATGAAAATTCGTCTACATCAGCTAGACCGATAACATCTATTGTCCAACTGGGTGCTGTAAGGTCTACAGCTAAGTCACCCGTGGCTTGGCGTCAGAACGGTGAGACTCGAAAATTGAATCCGGCTCCGACCCAAAAGATAGGTAGTACAGTTCCGTTTAGGGGTACGACGCCTTCTCTTAGATCTAACAAATCTGTTCAGCCCAGCACGTCTACAAACCACGCAGCTCCAATTATATCCCCGAATAATTTTCTGTCCTGCGTACCGGTTACTTATCAAAGCCCTACTATATATCCAACAAATAATTCATACATGAATTGCCCTAAATCATTTATGTCCCAACCTAGTTCAGGCTTCCCACCACTTAAGGCCAATTGCTCTCAGGTACGTCAACCTATCTACTTTGACTTCCAATCTAGACCTGGTTTCCCACCATTTCATTCTTTTAGTGACCTACCCTCACCCATTAGACCCTACTTTCCATCTAGCCTCCTTCCTCCTCCCCTTCCTCCATTATTTAACTACCAACAAGTCTATCCATGTTCTAACTCCCCTAGCATTCCAATGTTTGAAAACTATATCCCCATACTTTAGGTCTCATACTCAGCCTTCTCTTGCTGACTCCCCGTACGTCAATAACTCTAGATTAACTGGTACTTATTCTCCAAGTGTCATTAATTCACAGCTTACATATCCACCTCCATTTTTTTTAAAATACCGTCGAAAATAGCATTGCCGTTCGAAACACATTAGATATTATATTATTGAATGCCAGGTCAGTTATAAACAAGATGGTCCAAATCAGAGCCATTGCTCTGGAAATGACGCCTGATATTATATGTGTAACAGAATCTTGGACACATTCTCTAATTCCTGACTCTGCCCTTCTCATAGAAGGCGTAATGTTTGGCGGGGCGATTTCAATCAGATGAGGGCAGACTTATCGGGTCTTGACTGGGGCTCTTTGTTTACGGGAAGTGCCAACGATGACTGGGAGCTGTTCAAGAATGTCCTTCTGCAGCTCATCAACAACCACTGCCCACTGACTAGTGTAAGACTGAACAAACGCCCTGGGTGGCTAAATAGC
>CACRXP010001071.1:129336-145431 GCA_902702965.1 Spirometra erinaceieuropaei | reverse complement strand
GATGTCTCCTCAGATCTCATTAAGAAACACATAAGCCGTTTGAAATACTCACACTGCTCAGGAACGGACGAGATTCCGAATTCGATTATTAAACAAGCGTCCGACCTTCCCATATTGCTCAGTCATTTATTCTCGGTTTATATTTCAAAAGGATTCTTTCCTGAGACATGGAAAACGTCAATTATCATTCCCGTTTTCAAGTCAGGATCTCGGTCCGATGTTAATAACTATCGGGACGTGCACAAAACGCCGTCTCTAGCAAAACTTCTTGAAAGGATTATTTTCAATGAACTTCTTGACTTCTGTCTAGCTAATCGGCTTCTGAGCTCTAGTCAGCATGGGTTTTTACCTGAACGATCCTGCGAAACATGCCACTTGGCTTTTCTTAATCTAATCACCTCTCTTCGTAATGAGCGGCAGTCGGTGGTAGTTAATTACTTTGATCTTGGCAAAGCCTTTGACAAGGTGCCCCATAGACGTCTTTTAGTAAAATTGGAAGCTCTCGGCATCCGGCCGCCTCTACTCGACTTCATCAGGTCCTATCTGTCCAACCGATATCAGAAAGTCATGGTCGGTAATAGCTACTCGACACCCCACTCGATCACGAGTGGCGTACTTCAAGGCACGGTTCTGGGTCCGCTACTCTTCCTTCTGTACATCAAGGATATTTCGACTGAACTCGGAAATTCGCAAACTTTTACTTATGCCTATGACCTCAAAGGACACCGCAAATGTTTGTGTTGAAAAAATTAATGCCGATCTACTACGCTTAAGCAGATGGAGTTCGACATGGCAGATGGAGTTTTCATCATCCAAGTGTAGTTTCATGTCTTTTGGTCCTACCAAACTTCCTGGTCCCATAATTTTTCAGAATAACCCACTCTCAGAATGCCTAACTATAAAGGATCTAGGTCTAAGTTATACAAATAAACTTGCTTTATCACCTCATGCAGATAGAATCTCTGCCAAAGCCGCGCAGATATGTGGATTCATATCGCATAAATTTTCCTTCCGGAAATGAAGCTAAGACTTTATCAAATGTTTGTTCTTCCAGTCCTCGAATATTGCTGTCCTTTCTTCGGTTTAATGAACGCCTGCGACCGTAATAAAATCGAAAATGTTCAGAGGGTTTTCACTCGGAAACTGTTCTCTCAAGCTTCGTCCAGTATTTCTTATACTCAGAGATGTCAGCTGGCGAACATGAAGTTTTTGTGGGTTAGAAGACTCGAAGCTGGCCTTTGCTTCCTTTTTCGCATAAACTCTAGCTCCAGTCTTCCGCACATTTACACTCTGACTCCGAGAGATCGGTCTTATGCCACGCGCAACTCCTGCATGGCGATTCCGCCGCCTCTTTGTACTACATCTAAGCGCTCCCTCTTCTTTGCTTCCAAATATGCCTTCCTTTGGAATAATCTTCCGCCTGAAATTAGATTATCGCCTAAGTTACTGGTATTCAAGTCAAAATTATGCAACCATCTTACACCGGAAAGCATAAAGGCACTGTTAACGGTCTCATTCCCGAACACTCAGATTCTTGACTTCGAGAAGGGTCCTCCTGGGATTTAGTGGTAGATTAAGTGGTAACTCTTAATTATATCATGAGAAACCCCTGTTTTGAATTGGTTTCTAAATCCATCGCTATCCTTCCCCCCCCCCATAGCGACAATTTTCGCGGTTTTTGATGTCATCTCCCGCATTCCGACCTCATGCGGTCTGTCGACGCTCACGGCGGAACCCTCAGTATTCACTGTCTACTAGTGGTTCGGTCGTACCTCCCTTCCTCACTGCTCGGCTGACCTCGAAGCGTGCTGTGGCCGATCGCATCTCGGTTCCTCTCGTCTGGCCTCTTTGACGCGGCGTACCAATCCGGCCCAGACGATCTCAATTGTGAATCCCGTATACAATGCCATTTGCATGCCAGTCCTGTCTGACCCACATTCGACATTTATTGCTACCCTGACGATGACCGACAACAATCCGTTATATACCGCCACCTACAGGCCAGTCCTGCTCGCTTTTTTTTCTGTTATTATTTTTATGGATGGTTTTTTTTTCTCCTGTAAAATTAATCCAATCATTTGTAACTTTTTTAAGGAGTTTTTTTCATCCCTCAATAATCATGTTTCTCAATGGACTTCTAATTCAGAAACTATGAATTGCATTTTGTAAAGATTCGGCCTACCTCGTCTAAAACTCGCATGCAAATTTATTTTAACTTGCTTTGATGGGACCCCGACGGGTCTTTAATAAAAATTATCTATCTATCTAAAAAGACATTCGGAACATTCGTCCGGCCGCACTTAGAGTACGGCATACAAGCTTGGAGGCCGTGGGCTGTTGAGGATCAAAACTGACTCGAAAGGGTTCAGAGGAGAGCCACGAAGATGGTTAGGGGTCAAAGCTCCTTTCCTTATGCAACTCGCCTAGTAAATCTGAACCTCATTAGTAGGAGTTACAGGCAACTTCGCGGGGATCTCTTGCAAACCTTCCGCATTGTAAAGGGGTTGGATTGTAGTCTGGCCTTCGAGGACTTCTTTGAATTTGCTACCACGACCAACCTCCGAGATCACCCGTTAAAACTGCGCACTCAGCATGCAAGGTTGGATGTACGGAAGTTCTCCTTCTCTGTTCGAGTGGTCAAACCATGGAATGCCCTTCCCGCAGATGTTGCGACGTCACCATCCATACAAAGTTTTAAAAAGAATCTTGACATATTTATGTTCCAAAATGACCAAGAGCGATGAGAAGTCGAGCTCACCCCCTGTAACCCGTTCTCATTTTGTCCTAAAATTATGGGCGTGTTTGAACTATTTCAGCCCAGAACATTTATCTGTATACCACACATTTTTTTACGTTGCAAATAGGGTACTCAAAGGCTTACGCCTATTTCCCTCAATAAACTGAACTGAACTGAAAATCCAAGGTTTAATATACTTGAATGTGAAGTCCCGCACTTGGAATCTGCTCGGAGACGTTTTTCAAAACACCAGTACATCATAAGTGTGATTCCACTAAAAGAAGTGATTTGCACAATAACCTAGGTATGTGGATAAGTTTTAACTTGCTGCCCTTCTAACACTGTAAAAAGGACGTCCAAAATACAACCAGCATCATGCATTGGATTGAGAATGCTTCCGAAGTCCTTCCTCGGAAATCTTCATGCAGATATTTGGTAGGTTCGTCAGAAGGCATTTCGAAAACAACATAACGCGCCAACCCGCATTTCGTATACACCTTCACTGTCTGCGCAGCATCCTTTCTCGCAACACTAAAATCGTCCATGAAGTGGCACGCCGGGTTTCCAAAGCCGGTTAAGCCTTCGGTCGTCCGCAGAACGCCGCCTGGAATCATCACGGTCTCCACCCCAGCAACAAACTCAAAATGTCAAACGGTCATCCTGCTGATGCTGGTTTATGGAGCGCAGACCTGGACGGTGTGCTAGAATCAAGCACGAGGGCTCCACCACTTCCACCTCAGATGTCTCCGCGCTGTCTGAATTCGACTGCAATTTACTCGTCTTTCCAAGTTTTACATTTCGACCACCAGTTTCTACGCAGAGTTTCGCCTTGTCGAAATAAATCGAGAAATCAGTTTAAAAGTGCAAGTAACCCCCGCTTTCACGGATCCCATTACCAGCGATATCTTCATCCATCACTGAGGCTCTCAGGAAACCACAATCCGGAGTTAAATAAAGCATCTAGCTCGGTTTAGTTCAGATTCCTACGAATACCGGCTCCATCGTGCTTCCGAAGTTAATCTTCCGTCGACGAAGTGCTCGATAACCGGCAGAAAGCGAAGACTACTTAGACCGCATCTGGGTTCCTATCGCCTCGAGACTGATCTTCATGATGCCCTCACTGAATGCGCTTCATCGATGCTCTTGGCGAAGCCTTCTATATTAGCCATATACTAGTAATCTGGTCGCATCTCCTTTGCCCTATCCTCGGATGGACTCTGATGAATGTAACAGACCGCATCTGGGGCCTTTTCGCCTCGAGACTGGTTGTCATCGTGCCCTTACAGAATGCGCTCCATCGGCGATCTTGACAAAGCCTTCTGTATTCGCCATATACTAGTAGTTTGGTCGCATCTCCCTTCCCCCCATGTTCGGATGGACTCGGTTGAATGAAACCGACCGCATCTGGGTTCTTGTCGCCTCGAGACTGGTTGTCATCATGCCCTTACAGAATGCGCTCCATAGGCGGTCTTGTCAAAGCCTTCTATATTCGCCATATACTAGTAGTCTGGTCGCATCTCCCCCCATGTTCGGATGGACTCGGTTGAATGAAACTGACCGCATCTGGGTTCCTATCGGCTTGAGACTGGTTTTCAATTTCGGCACTTATTTTTCTTATTCAAGGCGATACAGGCCAGTCCTGACCGACCCGCCTACGTACCATTTTATGAAATCCGTTACACAATGCCATATACAGCTGACATCTATTTCGGCCATGTTGATGTCGGGCTTTATTCCATTTTGTACCGCCACATGCAGGCCAGTCCTCCCTTTTTTTCTGATGCTATTTTTCTGAGGGGTATTTTTTTTCTCCTTGTAAATTACTACAATCATTTTTAAATCTTGCTTTGGAGTTTTTTTTTCACCCCTCGTTTTTTTTTTTTTCATTTTCATTTTGCTTAACGGACTTCTAATCTCAAAAACTATGCATTGCACTTTGTGCAGATTTTGCCTACATCGTCTAAAATTTGCATGTAAATTTATTTTTACTTGCTTTGATGGGACCCCGACGGGTCTTTAATAAAATAATTGAATTGAATTGAATTGAACCTGTCTGCGAAGTCTAAGTCGTTCTTTGCTTCCAATTGACATTTTACACTGAATTCCGTTTGGAAACAAGCTTTACTTTGTGCTCAGTAAAGTAGCCAGATAGCGATTGAAGTCGCCCATTATAAATTAATGAAATCTCAAAGATATCTTGCTAGCATGGGGAATGCAAATGTCCATGACCCTACTGGGACAAAGGTCCTCTTCACTCGGGATTCGAACCACGGACCACTCTTGCAAGAACCGGCGCCCTTAGCTACTCGGCCACGCCCGGACGGCCCGACGCCACAAAAATTATATAGACTCAGAAAAAGGCGATCTGTCACTTATTTGTAAACCGTTTTCTATTTCCTGTGATAAAAATTTGCCGAAAATACTTAACTCGCTCTCAGCTGGACGTGATGGGCCACCCACCACCAACCCTGAAGAACGCAGTTCATTGCAGATGTCAGCCACAAATAAGCTAGATACTGAAATTTCGACACGCTGTGATGGATATCAAGAATTTGCCACCAGAGTTTCGAAAATAGAAGTAAACGTCAACCTCCTCACAGAAATAATAGCGTCACTTCTGAGGTATAACAAAATTAGACCCCCTAAACGCGACACAAATGACATGAAAAATATCAATGAGCCGGACCACATGAACCTCAAGAAACCGGTAAAAAGTTATAGACGTCACGTTCAGCGAAACATGATGTAGCGCGCGAAGGCACTAGACAAGTCTTCGGACTCAACCGAAATGGACAACAATAAAAATACGACAGACAGAGATGAAACTGGGGCTAGCATTTCCATTACTTTGACAAATCTGGATCATGCAGAGTCCGTCTGCACCAAAACAAAACAACGATCGACAACCCCAAAAAACCTGTAGAATATAATCGTATGGACTTACGTACGCCAACAAAGAGCGCTAGCAGCTTGCCCTTTACATTTGTATCAAGCTATAATGCAAAAAGTCATGCGAGGCAGCCAAAAAAAGACGTTACAGCGTATATCACGGACGCGAGCAACTTACCAACTGATCTGGATACCGCCATAAAAGCAGTTCCAGAGTCTGAGACTCAATCTACCGCCAACAAAAGAGGGCAGGATACAACCACCAGTTTTTTTTCCCCGAGAGATAACGTTGTGTGGTAGTGCAAGGAGTTCCTGAAGCACCTGGTGACACCCCGAAAGAGAGGGTGAAACACGATCTGCTGACATTCCAAAATCTAATCAATGGCACGCAAAAACCCGGTGAGGTTGTTGAAACCCAAAAGATCTTCTATTTGGGACCTTTAGTGAGAAACAACGCAGAAAAAGTGCGGCCGAGCCCACTAAAAGTCGTATTGGGAAACGAACAGCAAACAAATTTTATCTTGTCGCGAAAGTCCAGGCTTCGAAACAACCATCGTGGAGTGTTTCTTTCAGCCGGACTATCACCCAATCGAACGAATTAAAATGACTATGCCGGTAGCGGAACTGAGAAAACGTCAGAGCGAGGACGAAGTGATTCTGGAAATAGCAAACAACCAAATTGTAAAAATAGAACGTTCCTTCTTGTGGAATCATCCGGTGACATTGACGGTAAAAGCACCGGCGCTCGGTTCCGAAAAAACTTCAATAAGTTCAAAATCGATTAGTGGACTTGGTACGCCATGTGAAATATGCAGTAATAACTATCAGTCAAAAGCACCAGCAAACAATTTCCAGAGATCTAAACAGCCGAATAACATAAAAATGATGTACACAAATGTGCAGAGTTTATTCAACAAATTGGATGAAATAAAACTCGCCGTGGCCCATTTCCAACCCAAATTGATAGGTTTAACAGAAGCATGGTTAAATGCGCAGATAAGAGACGCGGAAGTTATGCTACATAGTTTCCAGATTCTCCCAATGAACCGAAACAAAGGAAGGGGTGGGGGGATTGCGATATTTATACGAGATGGCGTCGACTACGTCAGGGTTGAGTCTTTCCCATTTCGGCACATTGATTGTGAAATACTCAGTTGTTACTTGAAGGTGCCAAACCATCCAAGCCTCCATATGGCCCTGGTTTACAGACAGCTTAGCCAGCGGACGGATGCGGACGATGCACTTATCATCGAGATAAAAGAAATTCATCGAAGCAAACACATAATGCTACTTGGTGACTTCAACTGTCCAGACACAGAGTGGGACTTGATGCATTGCACGCGATCAGAAAACTTCTTCGAACACAAATTTATGCAACTGATCATAACGGAGTTCCTTACCCAACATGTTAGAGTGGACACTCGATACAGAGATGAACAGCAGGCCAGTTTTTTGGACCTCATCAGGTAGCCGATACTCTTCCCGATGTTATAGCAATAACAGAAACCTGGCTGTCAGAGGATGTTGGTGATTGCGAGGTAGCCTTTAACAGGATACCATTTGTTTAGGAGAGACAGGAGAGGCCGCCGGGGTGGAGGAGTTTCCATGTATGTCAAGAGCAACTTAGCAGTGTGTGAGAGGACCGACAAGATTTCTAACGACACAGAGGCAATTTGGCTGACTATAAAGGCGCGGGGATCTCAGTCCCTCGAAGTCGTAACTATCTACCGGCCCCCACAGGCGGATCCCGACCCAGATACTTGTCTACTTAAAAGCATAAAAGAGATCGCCAGCCGACCAGACGTTGTTCTCATGGAGGATTTAATGCACCCTGCATTCAATGGAGCGATATGCATGCGAAGTGCTCGATGAATACCTTCGATTACCATCTACTAAAGACAACCCTGGAAGCTCTACTCACGCAACATGTCCTGTTTCCAACTAGAGCTTGCGGAGGGCAACAGGCCAGTTGTCTGGACCTCGTTTTTACCAAAGATCCTGACAGTATAGACGAGGTGTACTACCTACTCCCGCTCGGTCGAAGTGATCATGCAGTGTTTTTATGGGAGTACTTGCTGTATTCTGAACCGTGTACAAAAGACAATACGAGGCCAAATATATGGAAAGGGGACTTTCGCCAAATGAGAGCTGAGGCATCATAAATAGACTGGGATGTTCTCTTCTCCGGAAACGTTAACGAGGACTGGAATTTATTCAAGGATCGTTTACTGCATCTGATGAAGAACCACTGTCCCTTATCAAAGCCTAGGACATCCAACCGCCCTCAGTGGCTAACACGAGAACTCAAAAGTGAGATCAACTAGAAAGGAAGGTTATGGAAGAAATTTCGCGAGAACAACAACAATGCAGCGTTTACAGAATACAAAGTTCAAAGAAATAAGGTGAAAAGTCGGATTTTCAGGAGGCGACGAGATTTTCAGAGTACTTTGCTCTACCGAGCCGTTAAAAATCCGAAATTGCTCTACGGCTATTTGCGGAAAAGCACACGTAACAGGAATCCCATTCCTCTTATGAGGGGTGATGACGGCTTGAAGATATCGGACAATACAAATAGGGCTGAGCACTTTTCTCTATTTTTCCGATCCGTTTTCACAAGAGAAGCGGACTTTACCCCATCTAATTCTGAGAACATGAGAGATCCCACTATCAAAAATATTGTGTTTCGAGAAGAAGCGATTTTGGAAGAACTGAAAAGCTTGAAGGAATGTAAATCTCCCGTTCCGGACGAGATCCCAGCAAAGCTGCTCTTTGAGCTTGCCCAACAGCTGGCCAAGCCACTATCCTTTCTGTGCCAGAAATCGTTTGATGTTGGAATTCTTCCCACAGACTGGAAGACGACCCACATTACATCCCTTTACAAAAGCGGTACTCGTGCCCTGGCGACAAACTACAGACCCGTCAGTCTGACATCAATCTGCTGCAAAGTGATGGAGAAAACCATCAAAAAGGAGTTGATGGCTTACTTGGAAACCCAGAACCTCTTGTCCAATGCACAATATGGTTTCCGTAGGGGAAGATCATGTGTTACGAACTTGCTATACACAATGCAAAGTTGGACACGAGCACTGGACGCAAAACACACCGTGCATGACGCCTATATTGATTTCCGGAAGGCGTTTGACAGTGTTCCGCACCAGCGTCTCCTACACAAGTTGAGAATTATGGGCATCGGTGGCAAACTTCTCAAATGGATCGAAAATTTCCTTGTCGGCCGCTCCCAACTTGTCTGCGTAGAACAACAGCAATCAAGGTGCACATTCATAGAGAGTGGGGTCCCACAAGGCTCAGTGCTCGGACCAACCCTCTTTCTCTTGTTCATCAATGATTGTGTAGATGGGTTGGACTGTGATTGTGCCATGATTGCGGACGACATAAAAATCTGGAAAGTCATCCACAATGCTGCCGATGAGACCAACTTCCAAGAAAATCTTTGTCGATTGGACGAGTGGTCCCGCAGATGGCTCTTGTCCTTCAATTTGAACAAATGCACCATTCTGCGCCTCGGAAATCAGAGCCCTAGTACGCGGCAATACCATCTGAACGGAATGCCACTCCGAGAAGCAGAAACTCAGAAAGATCTCGGAGTTTGGGTTGCAGACAGCCTAAAGCCTTCTACACAATGCTGTAAGGCGGCCAAGGCCGCAACCTCAATGCTATATGCCATCAAGCGGGCATTCGTACTTTTCGATGAAGACTGCTTCACCAAAGTCTTCGGCACGTTTATAAGGCCCCATCTCGAATATGCAATTCAGGCCTGGAGACCGTGGACGCATCAGGATTATGATCTGCTCGAAAGGATGCAGAGACGTGCAACAAAATTAATAAGAGGTCAAAGTGCACTGCCATACGAGATCCGCTTAACTAACCTTAATCTCTATCCTCTGAGTTATAGGCAGTTGTGCGGAGACATGATACAAACTTTCCGTATCGTGCGCGGCTTGGATTGTGCCCTTCGGTGCGATGAATTTTTCCAACTCGCCACTACAACTCACCTCCCGGGACATCCCTTCAAGCTACGTGTGCCACAGGGTAGACTGAATGTGAGAAAATATTTCTTCTCCAACCGTGTCGTGGAACCGTGGGATAACCTGCCCGAGACGTTTGTTATGTCTCAATCTGTGGAGACATTTAAATGTCGCCTTGACAGATATATGCTGCAGCAACAAGCGGACTATGTGACTTTTTAGCCATGTGACCAGTGACATATGTGAATCAATGTATGCATTCACTTAATGCTGTAATTTCTTCACATTTTTGCTTTTTTATCGATTTTTTATGTACAAATAGGGAGTTCAAAGGCGTAAGCCTATTTCCCTCAAATACACTGACTGACTGACAGACTAGGGATGATAGTTGCATTCGCCGATCGGAATCGCACACGCCCCTTGGCCGAAGTGACCACTCCATTCTTTTTTGTGAGTATAGTCATTGTTCTGTACCCGAAATACGAGCTGCTGAGGAAAGAAATGTATGGAAAGGCGATTATCCCCGAATGAGAAATTTGCTTCAGAAGGTGAACTGGAATGCAGCACAAGGACCTGACCCAGAAAGCGATTGGCTCTTCTTCAAGAACATAATACAACACTTGGTAGAGAGCTGTTGCCCACTTAAGAAGAATCTGTGCACTTCCCGACCGGAGTGGGTGACGTCAGAAATAAAGAAGAACCCCAAATTGAAAAGGAGAATTTGGAAAAGTAGGCCAGATGTCAGCAAACAGAGTATTTCGCCGACTTCAAAAAACAGAGGAAAGTATGCCGGAATCTGTTGATGAGGGAACGGGCACAATTTGAGTCAAAACTTCTAAAAAGTATCCTGCAAAATTCAAAAAAAGCTTTGGATACGTCAATAAGACAAAACGCAACCGGGACTGCATTCCCTGCCTAAAAGATCGCCAGGGAAATATGTTGTCTGACAACTCAGATAAGGCGAAGCTGTTGTCCGACTTCTTCACGTCTGTGTATACCGAGGAGCCGGCTTTAGATGAAAGAGTTTACCCCCCAATTGTCAAATCAAACAATACAAATAGCACGATGGACTTCACAACAGACACGGTAAGGAAAACTTTGAGTCAGCTGCAGCCCACTAAATCCCCTGGTCCGGACGGCGTGTTCGCAAATGTCCTGAATGAACTCTCAGACCAACTGGCCTCTCCGTCATCCATGATGTTTTGAACTTCGATGGCGACTAAAGGCTTTGCCTACGGACTAGAAGAAAGCAAATATAAGCCCCATATATAAAGATGGCGAGAGAACAGCCCCAGATAGTTTCAGACCAGTGAGTCTCACAAGCATCTGTTGCAAAGTGATGGAAAAGTAATAAAAACGGAGCTGATGTGGCACCTCGAAGAAAACAACTTGCTCAGTTTACATAAGCGTGGATTTCGAAGGGATCGATCCTGTCTCACTAACTTCCTAGTATCCATGGAGAGCTGGACGAAATCAATCGACATGGCTTATCAGTCGACGCCGTGTATCTTGACTTCAAAAAGGCTTTTGACAGTGTTCCACACAGACGACTTATATGTAAACTACCTCAAGTGGGTGTGAATGGAGATCTTTTGAAATGGCCAGCCGATTTTCTTACGGGCAGATCTCAGCGGGTGTGTGTCGGAAACGCTAAATCGGAATGGGCATCCGTGCACAGCGGCGTTCCGCAGGGAAGCGTTCTGGGTCCAATCCTGCTCCTAATATATGTGAACGACTGCCTGGACTGTTTGAACTGCGAGTGCGTAATGTTTGTGGAAATCAATAGAGAGGCCGGAAGACTCTGTACAGTTACAAGATAATTTGAATCGCTTGCAAAAGTGGTGTGATGAGTGGTATCTTAGCCTCAATCGTAACAAATGCCAACTTATCCGATTACGTTTGAGCAACAGGAGGCCGTTGTGATTTGAATCTCAGCACCTTATAGGTGGTCACCAACTGAAATCAGTCAACGAGTTAAGAAATCTCGGTGTGTGAAGGACGTAAACTCTCAGACCATCGTCTCACTGCGCCAAGGTACCAAAGAAAGCTATGGGTATCATAGGCGCGATTAGAAGATCCTTCATCAATTTTGACGAAGAACTTTTCGGCAGAGTATTTGGCGCATACGTTCGACCAATGTTGGAATATTGTGTCCAGGCATGGTGTCCCTGGACGAAAAAAGATTACACCCTACTGGAGAACGTACAACGAAGAGCGACCAAACTATTCGGCGGATTAAGTGGCTTACCTTATGAGAGATCGCTGGAAAGGATAAAAATATTTCCTCTCTCTTATAGACAGTACAGAGGGGATATTATCCTGGCCTTCTGGATCCTTCGAGAACTAAACTGTGTTCTTCAGTTTGACGATTTCTTCGAACTGGCGCGGAAGACAAATATTCGAGGGAACCAATACAAATGAAAGACGAAATATACCAAACTCGAATTCAGTATAATTCAGTATATATGAGGGGTAGAGACAGAGTCTTGGAAAATCCTATTTACAGATAGACGTACGATAAAAACATGCAGACATTTACAGAGCAGTTATACCAGTCATTGCTATCATGTAAATGTTTGCTCATCAAGCATAAATTTATCTAGTCTTCTTTTGAAAGTCTCGACGTTTTCCGCTAAGACAACGGAGTTCGGCAATTTGTTCCATCCCCCAACCAGCCGGTGGGAGAAGAATTTGGCCCGCAACTCGAGTTTGGCCAAATTCTTCTACCACCGGCTGGTTGAGAGATGGAACAAATTGACGAACTGCGTTGTCTTAGCGGAAAACGTCGAGACCTTTAAAAGAAGACAAGATACATTTATGCTTGATGGTCAAACATTTACATGATATCAATGACTGCCATGACTGCTCTGTAAATCTCTGCATGTTTTTACCATACGTCTATCTGTAAATACGATTTTCCAAGACTCTGTCTCTACCCCTCATATATACTAAATTATACTGAAGCTGTGGGGGCAGGATCGGATCCCGGACACGAACGAACAAGAACGGACAGAAATCCTGAAGAAGGAGACAAGATCGATAGGACAAGAGCTTTATTCGCTTGACGTTTCGGATTCCTGCTGAAACCCATCATCAGAAGCAATAGCAGATACGGACCGAAATCCTCAACACCCACGCCATGCTGAAACAATTGTAATTGTGCTGGAGCGGCTATCTGGTGTGCATGGACAACAGGCGGTTACCCAAACGACTTTTCTCTGGATATGTCACCACGGGTTCCCGTTGACAAACAGGTTCAGCCCGGTGTTACAATGCCATTTTGAAGACTTCCTTAAAACGCCTGCATATCTGACCTGTCAATTGGGAGGACCACGACAGGGACCGAGCGACCTGCATGAGGACATTGACGACAGGTGGCATGAATTGCGAAACCCACCGCGTCACCACTGTCGGCGCCTAAACGAAGCTAGTGAATCTCAAATGTCCCCGCCTGGCAACGCCAAGACTCCACCGCTCTCGACTTGTTCACGCTGTCAACGGACGTTCTGGGCACCAATTAGTCACATTTGACAACTTCGTACCAATTGAAACACCCGGACGACATCAAACGATGCTCCTCGTCCACCTCTGCCTCGCATCCCACGCCGACAATCAACACTGACCGTACTCCTGAACGACTACTGTCATCCTCTTCCGTGGCGTCAACATCCGCTGCAACGACTACTGCACCCACCGCTACTGCACACAATCCGAAAACGCCGACAAATATCGACGTCGCCATTGCCAACACCAGCGATGTTGACCTGGTACGAACCTGTCTTTATTGCTACCGTACCTTCAGCTCACACATCGGTTTGGTCGGTCGCTTGTGAATCCATCGCACAGATACTGGCGAGTCAGTGTCTGGAGCACCAAACTTCACTGCGCAATTCTATTGTCATTATAAACTAATTCCCGCGCATTTCAATGTGCCTAATTCGTCTTGATGTGAAGCACGCAGTGGACATCGTCGTGCACGACGGTCGGACTGTCGGAATACAATATTCCAGCCTGAATGCCCTGAATGAACGCAGAGCTTTGACCCCATTTAGAAGGTGTGACGACGAGCGACAAAACTGTTGGACGGTCTTAGGACTCTTTCGTGTCCAGAAAGAATGATAATAATAATATATTTAATGCCAGTTTACAGGCATTGTCAAGGGAAGCGACTAAACACAAATCCGACCAGCAGTGAAAAAAAACTCCTGAGGCAAAGGAATAAAAATATAGTTGATGGTGGTTTTCATGGTTTGGAGGGTTCAGGAGAAAAAACTGCTGGTGGTGGATTTTCGACCGTCAAGAAGGGGGGGGGAGGTTGCACGGTAGCGGAGATTACCGGACGTCAATTCCTTTCATGAAGTTGGGGATAGCCAAAGTAGAGGCGTTGATGAACAGCTGGTGAGACCGGCCATAGTGTTCAGAGACCACAAACGCCATCGCTACGGTACAGTCGATCAGTAGATTCAGCACCCAAAATTTGTGGGAGCTTTTCTGTATGCAAAAATCCAGTAGTAGTTCTCTTAAATAAAGGATAATTTTGCTGAGTTTTCACACTCATGGGTAGTTTATTCCAAATAGCAATTGCATTTACAGAATAGAACCGACGATATTTAACAGTACGTGCCAGAGACAGAAATAAAAAGACCTCACGGTGACTGTTACGTCGTGGGTGGACATGATGTCTTAAAGAGGTGAGTGGGTTAAATGGGTGATTATATAAGAGTTTAAATAGCAAAAGTAGTCCCTTTTGTAATCTACGGAACCATAAAGGATCAAGGCCCGTAACCCGGCAACGTTCTTGGTAAGACAAATATCGGTGTTCCGGGGTTAAAATTCTCTTGGTAAAAAGTGTTGAACGGATTCTATTTTCTTTCGCTCAGTAGCACGCATGAGGCTAAATGAAAACGAACAGTATTCCAGACCAGGTCTAACTTACATGTTGAAAAGGCGCATTCTAATGTCCCTAGTTTTAAAATTTCGGAGGATAAACCCGGTCGTTCTACGTGCTTTGGAGACTATCAAGGCACAGTGCTCCGAGAGATTGAGACTCTTGGAGTATGATACGCCCAGATCCTTAATAACCCAGGCATATTTAAGGCGTGACCTTCAATACTTAGTTGAGGTTGGCGGTCGTCGCCAACCACCATGACTGAGCACTTATGCCAAGAAAGAGAAAGGCGCCATGTGCGGCACCACTGGGCGAAAGCCTGTAGATCGCTCTTTAGGAGCTCAAGCACGATGTCACGATCTGCCGGCTTATATCGATATGCAACTTTAAGGTCATCGGTATACATGAACGGCTTACCATTCTGAAATAAATCGGGTACATCATTAACAAATAGGTAAAATAGAAGTGGGCCGAGTACACTACCCTGAATGACTCCACTCCTCACACGTGTGAGGTTGGAGATGGTATTGGAAATCTTAACTCGTTGTGTACGAGAGCCCAGGTAAGGGGATATAAAATTTAAAAGTTTGCCACCTATTCCGAAAGAGGACAGTTTCAAGAGAAGAAGAGCATGGTCAACCCGATCAAAAGCCTTAGTGAAATCGAAATATACTGTGTAAAGTGCAAAACCATTGTCCCGAGATTGAAGAACAAAGTCAAGGAAAGAGAGTTGACAGGTGTCACACGATCGAGCTTTGAGCAATCCATGCTGAGCAGCACTCAGTAAGTTATTAACTGTTAAGTGACACATCATCTTATCTTTGACCAATGTCTCTAAGATCTTCGAAACTGCGGGGAGGGTGTTTGTTGGCCGAAGGTCATCAAATGATGTAGATAAGTGAAGCTATGTATTTATCTGGACATTCTTAAGTAATTAATGCCTGTTTTTTTACTTGAGTCCGTTTTAAAAGTCGCCTTTCTATATAAGGTAAATTATTTTCCCAGTTTGTTTGACTGTCTGGCAAAATAGTCGTATTTTGTAAAAAATCCATTGTAGTGAATCCTTTCCCTACTACCGCTTTCTATTTTTCGTAGAAAAAAACAGTAATACTTGCTACTCAGTGCGTGTTTCCGTTTTGACCCTTCTTCTGTAACGAAAAACTTTTTTTGTCTGTAATGCCCCGCAGAGCACGTGCTAAAAGGCGAAAGCTTGCGGCCTCCCCACCGTCTCTGGGTGCTAAAATCGTGACTGAAGACATGGCAGACGCCAGCGTATGTTCTTCGCCGTCTGCAGATCTGATTAACTCACAAATCCCTTTAGTACATGTAGAACCTCTCGACCCTTCAGTCGTCCAAAAATACGCCTCTGCTAGTCGTAGCAGGCCATCAGCCGGCGAAATAATCGATCAGCTGATTTATGGCGACATAAACAGCACTTCTGAAAAAGTGCTTAAGCAAGCTTTTAAACTTATTGGGGTAATAAGTTCGGAAACTGAGGAACGAATTAAACGCAAGCATAATTTCGTACTGCGAAACATTCCGAGCCACTTATCTGCTATGGAGGGAGCGCATTTGTTCCTACAAAGTTGTGGTTT
>CACRXP010001071.1:115736-129222 GCA_902702965.1 Spirometra erinaceieuropaei | reverse complement strand
ATAATCACACATTTAACCCGCTCACCTCTTTAAGACATCATATCCACCCACGACGTAACAGTCACCGTGAGGTCTTCTTATTTCTGCCTCTGGCACGTACTGTTAAATATCGTCGGTTCTTTTCTGTAAATGCAAATGCTATCTGGAATAAACTACCCATGAGTGTGAAAACTCTGCAAAATTTTCCTTTATTTAAGAGAACTATTACTCGGTTTTTGCATTCAGAAAAGCTCCCACAAATTTTGGGTGCTGAATCTACTGATCGACTGTACCGTAGCGATGGCGTTTGTTGTATCTGAACACTATGGCCGGTCTCACCAGCTGTTCCTCGACGCCTCTACTTTGACTATCCCCAACTTCATGAAAGGAATTTGACGTCCGATAATCTCCGATACCGTGCAACCTCCCCCCTTCTTGACGGTCGATATTCTACCACCGCCGACAGTTTTTGTCTCCTGAGCCCTCCAAACCACAAAAACCACCATCAACTATATTTTTATGCCTTAAGCTCAGGAGTTTTTTTTCACTGCTGGTCGGATTTGTGTTTAATCGCTTCCCTTGACAATGCCTGTAAACTGGCATTAAATTAAAATTTATTTATTTATTTATCGTGCTAAGGAATGGGCAAAATGTGTGATTCCTTCTACAAGGTAGGATAAGCCTCTTTTTCAAGAGCGAGATTAAATATCTTGCGTAAGAGGGATGGGAAAATCATATTTGCATCGGCTTTTAAAATGCTTACTGGGAAACCATCGGGTCCTGGACTATAAGACTGACAAAAACGCAACAGTCACATCCCACAGAGTGAAAGTTATAGTTTATAGAACTGCCCCGGTCAATGGCTGGATGGTCGGAATGATCAAGTCTAAAGTGTTCCACCTACCACATAGAGAAATGAGGTGTAACCTGCTGCGGACATTCTGCATTATCTGCAGGCATGCTTGTTAGCTCAAATTTAAGGATTTCTTGGATTTCATGTGAACATATGTCATCCTTGCAAGGTCAAATGCGGATGTACGAGCCCAGACCAAACGAAGTTTTCTTTCTGCCAGCAGTTAATTCGACCATGGAACTCACTTTCAAATGAGATATTGACGTCTGATATCATGGTTGTATTCAAAAGCCATCTGGCTCGTCTCGGGGTGTAGGGGTGTCAGCGGTGGGTTCACATGATGGTCGTGGTGGTCGCCCACTTGCTTGCAGGTGAGACTACGCATAGCGTTCACTTGCTGACACTCAACTCTCACCTGTTGCTCCACGTAGCTGGGCTCTGCTCAGCGGCCACACCCCGGGCAACCGTCTCGACCGGCGGGCTAAACCAGGTGAGGGGGCCCTGTGCGCTGTGCCGTGTGCACAGGGTTTGCGGATTCCGCTGGATGGAAGGTCGGATGGAACCTTGCGTCGGCACTGTCGTGACGTGGTTCGTCTCTGCACGCCGCTGGACAGCCGGTGACGGGATGGATCTCCACATCGACATCGCCTTGACGCGCCAACCTACGCCGTCGGAGACCGCGGCTCGTCTCATTTTCGATAAACGGCGGCTCTCGCTCAAGAACTATCTACGGATAGCTATGAACTTTATTTCCCGATTTCATTTTCTATGCAACGCATCCCTGCGTGTTCGATGCAGATTTTCTTGCAAGCTACACAAATGAGCACATTTTGTGCTAACTGAATATATTGGAATTTACAATCGCGACGGTACATAAAACGGTCTGTTTGGGACTCAGTCCAAACTCTTCAAAAAATCCTCCGAGTGCTCGATTTATATTGTCACGTTTTTTAATTTTTAATGTAAGATGTATATATTATCTACAACATTTGAGAAATGTGTTAATTTGAACATAAACATCCCATGTGTCTTTTAAAAAAGGGTCATCAAAAACATTGCCTATTATCTCAAATATACTACATACTTAATTCAAACGGGGAATTCGGGGAGAACTTATTTATCTATCATCTTCAAAAATGTCGAGGGAAATTTTACACACCGGCCTGCAACTATGGCTTAATAAGTTTTGCGTAACGTCTTGTCGTCAGTTGAAGGTGAAATCCGCATGCATTGATGGGGGTTTTCGGTGCATATTCACTGTATGCATGATAGTAATGGATAGATCGCTTGAAAATCGCATCTTACACGTCCGTGTGCCATTAGACGTAACATGTAAATTATAAATCAACAAGCAATGGGCAAATAGTATTGACATAATTTAAGGTGCATCGATTTTTTCGTGTTATCTATTTTCCAGATTTCGCGTGATGGCGGGAACAATAAACGCATAAAAGCAGAAAGTGTCGCCTAAGGATAGTTAAATATCCTCACGTTATCATATGTGGACAATCTAGGCAGTTTTACCAAAAGCAAAACGAGGTAAGGTCGAATATCTGCAGGTCGTGAAAGGACTATAAAACGCGAGTTATGAGACGAGTCGTTGATAAGCTAAAAGTATTTGTCAGTTGGATCAACAGCAGGTTAAAGAACATAAGGATGGTCTCAGTGTTGAGAGTAGAAGACAATGAGCATATTAACAAAAATGGCAACAGGGAAAAAGATCTGAATCGCTTTTTCGCGGCTGTTTTCACCGATGAAACGGAATTCGACGAAGCTGCATTGCGTACTGGAACAACTGGTGTGCTTGGTCGAACAGATGGCTTTTGAAGTTTAACGTGCCCAAATGCGTAGTCTTGCTCCTGAACACCGGCCGCAATGCCTCTCCCAAACACCAGTACTATATTGACGCGACGAGGTTAGAAACTGTGGAAAGACACAGAGATCTGGGTGTATGGACGACCACAAATCTACCGCCATCAGAAAACTGCAGAAAGATGGGCCAGAAGACAACTGGTACTCTACGCTGGATCAGACTAGCATTTAAAATATTTCCTCCCGAACTCTTCGAAAGACTCTTTGGTGTCTTTGTAAGACTTCATCCAGAGTATGGAATGCCAGCAGCTTCACCATGGATGAGGAAGGATATCAACTTACTCGAACAGGTTTAACGCAGAGCGACAAAGATGGTCGACGGTCTAAAGCATTTGTCTTATTAGGAAAGGCTGAATTTGCTTGGCTTATTCCCTCTCTCTTATAGACAAATAAACAGCATGACTATGCACAGCCAGTTTTGTAAAATCTGTCATATACAATCTTCCGCACTAATTTCAGTGACCCTATGTACTACCTTATGATTACGTTTGAAGTGTGACCCAATCACATTTTAAATCCCTTCATTTTTATGTTATTTTTGAGTATGAATCTGCGAAATCACTGTACATAAATAGGGTCATCAAGGGCTCTGCCTCTTACCCTTCAATACATACATACATACAATAATGGAAAGCATCGATTTCATAGAAGATGTGAGGGGGAAAATTTTAGCGCACAAGGAGTGTAAGTCTCCGGGTCCGGACTAAATACAGGCAAAAGTTTTAAAGGAACTAGCTTCGAACTCGCCATACCGCTTTTGCATATTTTATGGTCGCTTTTTGACTGACGCATTTTCCCCGCTGATAGGAAGGTGCTGAATATATATCCCATTCACATGATTGGGTCCAGAAAAAGTGCTTACAATTATCGGCCGGACAGCCCGACGTTCATTTGTCGCAAATTTTGGACAAAATAGTTATGAAAAGCTATTATGATGCTCTTGAAGAGAAGGATCTCCTTGATAGTATAAAAACTTGGCTTTTGGCGAAATCACTCTTGTTTAACCATTGTGCTCTATTTAATGAAGCAGTGGTTCCGCTCGTTAGACGAAAGTCCAAGAGTCGATGTTGTTTGCATCGTCTTCAAGAAAGCCTTTATAGTGTTCCAAACCGCCGGCTACTCTAGAAAGTCTGAGAGTCGGGTACATTGGGGAACCTAGTAAACTGAGTAGAGGACTTCTTGACCGACCCATCACAGTCTGTGGGCACTGGCAGTGAGAAATCAGTACCAGTGTCAGTTGTGAGTGAAGTACCTCAGGGCTTTGAGCTCTGACCAGCACAGTTTTTAATTTATGTCAATGGCTTAACGAATGAACTGGAGTGAAATGGGGTCATGTTTGCCGATGAAATCAGTTTATGGCGAACGATCAACGAGGAAAATTATGAACAGACCTTGCATGAAGGACTAAACCATCTCTGTCAATGGTCCAACAAATGGCTGTCACATTTTGGCCTTAAGAAATGTGTCTTACTGCGAATCAAAAAGGAGAGAGCAAATGGAGAGGAGTACTAATGCCTCCTAGGAGGAAGGTGCTTTTCAAATGTTACCGGACAAAAGACCTTAAGATCAACATTTTGAAGTCTCTTAAGCCCACCTCTCAATAAGTAAGGACGGACGAAAGGGCAATTAGTGTTCTCTTCATCATTGAACAAACTTACGGAGCGTTTATTCAATCGCAAGTGGGATATGGAATCCAAGCGCGATGCGCCTGGCTAAAAAACGACTACAAGTTGCTGGAAAGAGTTCACGAGAGGGCGACCAAAACTGTAAAATGCCTTATGACTTTGCCCTACGGCTGCAGGATAAACGAGCTTAGATTATTTCCTCTTGGGTACAGGCAGATTCGAGGAGATCTCATACATAAGTACCGGATTGTGAGGAACTGGGACAGTGCCCTGCACCTCTATGACTTCTTTGCCTTGAGCACGACAACAAGGATACCCGTTGTAACGTAATACAACTTTGTAACTCCCTGTTTTGCACTAGTCCAATAATAATATATGATGCTAGGTAACAGGCGTTGCCATATAATGATAAAGCATGGATAGGGATAACAGCCAAAAAATCTTCGAAGGAGTAAACAAAGAGGATGGCGTTTTTTGTATAATTTGGATGGTTCAGGAGAAAAAAGCGCTGCCCTTGAAGTGACGTTAGTCCAGAAAGGATGGTTAACACTGTATCGAGTATTCCAGCGTCCATTACTACTAATGAAATTGGGACCGGAACAAACAAAAGCACTGAAGAACAGTTGCTTGCTGCCAGTTGAAGAAAACGACCCTAGTGTTGCGGGCTGTAAAGCCAGCACCATTTCTCATGTGGTGACACTCACCAAAGGGATCAGGGCCTACGACCTCCATCACTACGGTAGATTAATTCGGCTGATTCAGCGCCCAGAATATGCTGGAGATTTTTTGAGTGCAAAAGACGAGTAATATTACATTTAAAATGAAAATAATTTCGCAGAGTTTTTTTGCGTTTCCGGGTAATTTCGTCCAAATTGCAACTGCGTTCACAGGAAAGGAATGACGATATTTAACGGTACGTACCAGATGAAGGAGCAAAAAGACATCCTGGTGACTATTACGTTCGGGGTGTCCAAGATGTTTTAAGGTAGTAAGCAGGTCGAAAGTACGATGGTTAGAAAGCTTAATCCGTAAAGATAGTCCCTTTTAGTAGTCAACGAAACCACAAGGGGTGAAGGTCAATAAACACGCAGCGTTTTTGGTAGACCAAGTAACGGCGTTCCGATATTAGGGCTCTCTTGGTGACAAAATGTCGGAGGGATTCCTTTTTTCTGCTCTGCAGCATACAAACGACTAAGAGGTGGAACAGTATTCCAAGCCAGGTCTAACGTAAATACTATAAAGGCGCATTCTGATATTGTCAGTTTTAAAATTTTGTAGGATAGACTCGGTCTTTCTGCGTGCTTTGGAGACTATCAGGGCGCAGTGCTCTAAACGATTGAGACTCTTAGAGTATTATACATCCAGATGCTTTCTAACTTTAGGCAAATTTATGTCAGCACCGTCAATACTTAGTTCGGTTAGTGGTTGTCGCCAGCCACCATGACTGAGCATTTGTGCCAAGAAGGCGATCTTCGCCACTTACAATTAATGACACATACAGGAACTACAAAAAACCTACACAGGAACTCTCTCGGACCTCGAGGGATCATTTTTTGCTTCAATTTTTGTTCACGTTACTTTTTGTTGTGGGCAAACAGTGACTGGCACGGACTTCCCAAGGGCGCAATAATAACAGAAACAGCAGAGAGACCTAAGCGTAGACTGGATGCACATTTATTTGAAAAGTACAAGTCAAATAGGCACGATACGCCGCTATATTAAATAAATGCTCGTATTTTTTCCCACTTACTCGGGCTTGTATCACTGCTCGTATTATCTTACATTACTGCGAGTGCCGCCTTCCAGTTCCCCCTTTCACCATAAGCCTGCGATCATTATTAATGCAGCGGAAGTCATTTTGGAGTCGCACCGATCCTAAGTTGCAAACCTTTCTGCCCAAATTTCAGGCAGAGCGCCTAGAGACTGTCCATCCCACTCAAAAACGCCAAAGTATACTGAAGTAAGCAAGAGCGACATGTTCTTGGCCGTTCTGATGAGTCCTTGCATACTCAGGACTTTACTCCTAAGCGTCCCTGTCCCGCCTTTAGTCCCATTTTCAAAATACAACAGTTCTCATTTTAGCAGCATTATTCAACATTTCGCATCTTCGCTCTGGCTTATTTCTCCGCCTAAGGTTTTGGCTCCACTGTCTCAACCTCCTTTCTTCTCCGTTCAAAATCCCAGAGTATCATTTTGGGCCTCACATTTAGATAAACTGAAATAAGAACACAACAAGATATACTAGTTTTTGATTCTCAGATGATTATGCGCCTTGACTTTTGCCTTAATGACCGGCTGAGGTGCTTGATGTTGTATCCGAAACAGCCAATAATACTTGAGAAGCGCATGGGGTGGGCAATTTTGGGTGCAATTTGTGGCAGGGTCTTGTTTGCGAATTCTACAAGGCCTTGTTGCTGGCACCTTAGCGATAATTACGATCAAGCCGTTTGGACTTACTTTTTCTTATCTTGTTTACAACTTTTTAATTACGTTTACTAACAGATTTATTTTAGTAGACTCTGAAGCGCACTATATTTTTTGCTTTACTCGCACTTTATTAAACTAAATAGAGGAATTAGAAGCCCCTTTCGTCGAGCAGCGGATGTTAATTGTTAGGCACTAGAATTCTAGATGTTCCTTTCTGGTGCCTTCAGTTCACGCGTCCCATTCCCTTTCTTGACCAGATGGCCACGTATTTCACCCACCATCCTTTATTGCTACTCAACCATCTAGTTGCTTCGAATGTACAGTCCAAGTTCAGGTTGAACAACCGTGACGCCTACTCTCTTTTGTGAACAAACTAGTGACATTTGTATTGCTATCTGTAAGGGCATACAGTTCGGGTCAATGAGGCCCCAGGAAGACGGAAACGTCGGAAGTTAGGGGCCCGCCCTTTGGACTACCTATTGGCTGTCCAACGCGTCCTTGAATTGCGGACAGTGGGGATGGTTTTGGTGAGGTCACTTGCAAGACAAACAAGATTCCGTTTTCCGACCGATCAATTGCAGAGCAGCAATAACCGGTAGCAAAGTGCAAGGCTTAAGGCTTGACAAAACTCCTACATTGCAAAGTTTCAGAGGCAGATCACGGAAAAAACTAACAGAGTTGCCACCACTGTGTTGCGGATTGACATCTATGTAAAGGTTAAGTCCACTACCAGTAGGCCGAAAGCATATCCACCGGTTAACTCCCAGCGATGTGCAAATCCCTCAACCCCGAATTTTAGCTGTGACGACGTCCTCACGCCCAGGGTTGTGGCAGCTGGGTAGAATATGAGTCCTCACATCGGCAAATCAAGGTTTACCGCGTCAGCGTTTTAAAGTGAAATGTGGACGTTATCTGTCTATGCGAGGTGTGCTTCTAGGTCGAGGTTTGTGCTGCACTGCGATTCGGCCGCGAAGCAGTGCTTCCAACTAACACAGCAATACCACGGACATCTTTGGTCAATTATCCGAAGTTATTACTGAACGCCGAGGACTATATTTTTTATATCTTCATAACAATGTTGGAAACGTCATAGTTGTTAAGTCTGGACCTTAACTTCGGATGCTGATGACACACATAAAGGAGCCTCATAAGCCCAAAAACGCCAGGCATGTCTTTATATTTTATGTTCATGCCGTTGGGGGGGGGGGAGGGAGATGAAGTGCCTCAACGGTGGGATATAATGCGTTGAGCAGACGATTCCTTGCCTCCTTCTTCATGGGGAATCATTGCGCAAGTAGTGAGAGGCGCCAAGTAAACCAATTTCCTCAGAAATGGCAAATGCTGGGTGGAGCTCTTAAGGTGGGTTCCGTGTAGCCTGTCAGACGGTGTTTTCTAAGTGAGAAGCGATAGCATCCGGCTACCGTTGGTAACTGACTGCCTTGTTCTGCTGCTTTCACCGCCACGCCTGTCCTTGTTGTACAAAAGTATCCCAGAAGTTACTTACTTACTTGTACTTGATACGACTGCGATCATGTCTGATCTAGCCGGCCTTGATGATATCCCGAACTGTACCTCTCCACGCGTGACGATCCGCGGCAGCAGATCTAGACAGCTCAACCCATTCCCTTTGCCAACGACGGAGACCGAATACCGAAGGTCCAAGAACCACCTCCATGTCTTGACGGACAGTGTCGAGCCAGGTTTTGAACTGACCCCCTCTTCGACGCCTCCAATGGGGCAACGGTGCCGGATCGAGGGCAGTAACACTGAGCTCCTGAGGTGGACGACGAAGAACATGCCCGAACCACCTCAGTCGTCTTTCTTGGATGGCCTGAGTTATCCTTTCGATGTTATCGCGGCGAGCGCGGACTATCTCATTTGAGACGAAGTCGGTTAACTTCACTCGAAGGATGATCCTCAAGCAGTGGTGGTCAAATACCTCCAGTTTTCGCTCATCCTCCACGCGCAAAGCCCAGCATTCACAACCGTAGAGAAGGACAGACCGGACAGATGCACGGTACACGCGAATCTTAGTGGCGATGGAGAGGTCACGTCGCTTCCACAGGCATTTCCGAAGGCTTGAAAAAACCCAGCGGACAGCATCGATTCGGGAGACAATGTCTTCCTTACTCTGTCCATTAGGCAGCAGCCTCGCCCCGAGGTATTTAAAACTGTCCACTTCTTCAAGTTGACAGCCATCAATCCCCAGGGGTACCTTCTCCTGGTCAGGGATGCAGCTTGAGAATACTTTGGTCTTCCCAGCGTTTATGGACAAACCGACTGATTGAGCGACCTCTTTCACCCGTGACACCATAGACTGCAGATCACCAAAACTTGAAGCAAGTAAGGCGATATCATCGGCATAGTCGAGATCAGTCAGTCGATGTCCGGGAGCAAACTCAACGCCGTCACTCTCGTGTAGGGCCCTCCCGAGGATCCAGTCAATAGCGTAGTTGAACAGTATGGGTGACAGGATACAACCGAATACCGAACGGTTGGGAAAGATTGTTACGGACCAGGACACTCGCAGTAGTGGAGCGATAGTAGGCCTTGATCATGGCGATGATTTTTGCCGGTACACCATTTAATTTCATTATCCGCCACAGGGACTCACGGTGAACGGAATCGAACGCGGCGGCAAAGTCAATGAAGCAGACGGCCGTCGGTTGTTGGTAGCTATGGCGAAATTCGAGAATGCGCCTCAGTGTGAATATCTGATCTGCACATCCACGTCCAGCACGAAATCCGGCTTGGTTGGGCCTCGTCCTTGAGTCACGCACAGCCTGGAATCGCCTGAGTAGGACAATAGCGAAGATCTTCGCAGCAACGTCGATGAGCCTTATGCCGCGGTAGTTCTCGCATCTCGTCTTATTTCCCTTCTTGTGGATAGGTACAAGGATGCTTAAGCCCCAGTCATCAGGAACAACCTCGTCTCTCCAAGCTCGTTCAAGCACCTCATGGAGCCAGGGCGCCAGGGTGTCGACACAACACTTGAAGATTTCAGCGGGTATACCGTCCTCTCCGGGTGCCTTATTGTTGCGCAACTTTCGTATGGCATCGGCGACTTCTTCCTCGGAGGGGGGATCGCATGGCACTGCATAGGTAGGAGGGGGAAGAAACTCCGCTGAGGTGGAGAGCAAGGGCGATGTAGGTTGGGTATCGAAGTTGAGATGGTGCTCAAAGTGCTCACGCCAGCGCTCGACTTTGGCCGAGTTGTCAGCAACAAAGCCGCCGTTCACATCGCAAACAGAGTCACTCAGTGTAGAGGGCTTACCGCTAACTTGGCGGATCAGACGGTAGAGCTTTCGAGTGTCACCAACGTTCGAGGCCTGTTCCATGGATGTCGCTATTTCGGCCCATTATTGCTTCCGGTCATCCCTGGCCGATTTTGCCGTCATCTTCCGAAGTTGGCGGAAGTAATTATCGTTGCAGGACCTGGCTCTAGCCGTCTGAGCAGACGACTGCAGGGTTCTTCCGCTGACCCAGTCACTGTGGCGTCGCTGGGTGTATCCAAGGATTTTCTCAGCTGCCCCATAGACTGAGGTCTTCAGTGACGACCACTGGTTACTGACTTCTCCGTCGGCTCGGGTCGTAAAACAGGTCCGGATTTCTCTGCTTAAGGCCTCGGCAGTGCTGGCTTGCCGGATTTTTGCGACATTGAGGCGTCTAGGACGTGGCATTTTTGGTGTGGATGAGAGATAAGCTTTCAGGCGTGTACGGACGAGGACATGGTCCGACCCATGGGCGTTACCAGTCTCGGCACCACGCATCGATCTGCTATCGTGAACCCAGCTGCGGAACCTTGAGCTAACTAGTATGTAGTCAATCTGACTGGCCGTACGACCGTCGTTTGAATACCAGGTCAGCAGATGTTTTTTGCGATGCTGGAAACATGTGTTGGTGACAAGCAGTCGGTTTTGATCTGCGAAGTTCAGCAATCTGTCACCGTTTTCACATGGGGAACCAAGCCCAAAGCGGCCAAGAACATGACTGGTTGTGGGGTCTCCAGGTCCAGTTCGACCATTCCAAACGCCAGCAACAATCAGAAGATCGCGGCGAGGCAGTCTTTCAACTAGCGCTTGCAACTGAGAATAAAACGCCTCTTTATCGCGCTGTTCGGCAGCCGAAGTTGGTGCGTACACAGCAACAATGGAGATGTTCGTGAAGTGACCCTTCAGTCGCACGTAGGCCATCCGGTCATTGACTGGTTCCCAAGCAAGTAGCGCGAGGTCCGCTTGTTGTGATAGGGCGATCGCCACACCGTGTCGACCAGAGGAATCGCGGGGGCCGCTGTGGTACAGGGTGAAGTGTGATTCGACTCCCGGGATCTTTATTTCACGGGAGCCTGAGTCAGGAAGTCCTACCTCAGACCGACAGCAGACATCCACATTGTACTGATGAAGGCTGCGTGCGGTCAGACTTTGGGTACCAGGGTCCAGGAACGTTCGTACATTCCAGCATCCAATACCGAGAGTCCGTCCACGATTGAGTAGTCCAGCTCGCATACTATTCGCCCGCACCACTGGACCAGGGTTGCGGAGCGCGTCGGTTCCCGCGGACGCCGTAGAATGGGTCGTAGTACTGTAATCGGACATGTTTCATGAGGTTTCTTGGGAATTTCGAATACGGGCGGGTCCCCAACAGCCGCTCGGATTGTTTGTTCGAGGTTGTCTCCTCTAGCGCTTTGGCTTAAAAACCTAACCACAAGGCAACGATGGCTAGTATACTTATTTAATGGCGGTTTACGGTCGCCATGTCACAATGCCGTCATTGGGTTTTGCGGCATTTTATAAGGCTTTTAGCGTGCCAGACTTCAGCCCACCGCACCCTGGTAGCAATGTCGCTGCTGGTCCGCGACTGCTTATTCGTCAGACCTGGGTCTGCTTATTTCGCAGCTAACCTTCACTGAAGGTCGTCCCACTATCCGCCACCTGTGGACGCACCGGGTAGCCAGCAGCTAGGCTAACGGGCAACCCGTCTTCCCGGGCAACCCGTCTTCCCAGAAGTTATGGTTAATTTATTGAGTTTTGTGTGTTATTTTGACTTCTTATCTGTGCCTGTGTACGTGGACGAAGTTGAAAAGATCTGATGTTCTGACAAGTGCTGATTTGAAGCTGTCCCGACGTAGCCGCTCAGTTAAGGTTAGCCATACTTACGCATCGCAGAAATGCACACCATGCCAGTCGATTCCACAGCAGAAGCGTCCGGGACCCGTTCTTACTGACTCGCCTGCAACATCGAGTTTCTTTGCTAGGCGCTGTTAGTTCAGACTTCAACTCCGTACGGAAGGGTTATCTGTGTGGTGACTCTACATATAGGTTCGATTTCGAGGAGAATGCCGAAGCTTTCCTATAGAGATAACTGTAGTCAGCCGACGGCCTGACCAAATTTAGGGGTCCGGACTGCTGTCTATCACGGCTCTGGAAATCGCACTAAACAAGTAGACAACGATGAAACGAAGGCTAATGCTCTTAAAGTTTGCCCTTTACTTCACCAGTTGATCCGACTCCGAGGTATTCATTTTGGTAGATCTCCATTAACACTCTGGAAGGCATAAGGCTAATAAACAAAAATGTTTGAGTTCCAGATGTATGTGAGAATAAGGAAGCAGGAGATCGGTCGGGCACCGGAACCATTTGTTTTTCGGAACTTTCTAACTTGTTCAGGCGTCCATCGTCAGAGATGAAAGCAGCAACAGAACAAGCGACAGTCGTATAAAGTATTGCCCAATCAACAACCATTGGGATTTAGACGGCGGTTTTCGGAGCGGCAACAAACACCACTTAACTTCTGAGTCTTCACAATAACTATCCAATGATTCGCAGACAAGGCTGTGCGAAAATTCACTCCAAACGGATTTAGACTCACCACAGCAGCGCCGAAAAAATCAAATGCGGCCCGATATCTCCGCGACCAATTTATGAGCAGTGGCTCTTCGGAGGCTTTTGTAAACCAATGCTCGCGTGCACGCCCCCGGATGACTCAAACGCAAACACCAACAACGATATGGTGGGCTCTGCCATACATCGACCACGTATCAGAGGCTACGGGGGATGTTGTTGTGAAACTCGGTATTGGAATCGCGCATCAACCCAAAGCGACCATGCGCAACAGTCATGAAACTGACCAAACCCAAGGAAAGTCAGACTGAATGCACGCTAGGATGTCGCATATACCAACATAAGCTGGTCGTACGACGGGATACCGAATTATCGCGAGCGACTGTCTACTTTTTCGAAACAGGTCACGAATCTAACTTTTCAGCCGCCAAGTTCCATGCCAGAATCCAAACAAGTGCAGTGGGAATATCTAACCGTAGTTCACACAAGTGGACGGAGTGCAGGTATTTGAAAAAGATCCCCTGGTGATAGCACAGATCTGCACGCCTTTTAGAGTTTCCTCACAATGAACACAAAATGTTCTGGGCAGCTATATTCTCTTAAAATCATCCAGAGGCACAGGTTATCGAATATTTCGATATTTGATTGGTTAGTAGCACGCGGAGGCCACTTTTTTCAGCTGTACGATAGGGTGACTTTTGGTGTGAACTTTCACACTGGATTCTTTATCTTTTTCGCGGTGAGGCCACCAGCTCTTCCGGAATCCAAAGAATATGCTAAATGGATGTTGTACGCACTAGTATATTTGCCACAGGCATTGCACCTCAGTGACAAGGCCAAACCAGACTAACCAACTTAGTTGATCACACCGGACCTCCCGCCATTCAGAC
>CACRXP010001071.1:91416-110918 GCA_902702965.1 Spirometra erinaceieuropaei | reverse complement strand
CGGCATTGTTTAAATTTTGACTGTTTCTTCACACTTATTACACGTCTGAAGACGAGCTGGGGAACCAGACTCGAAAATTTACGAAATAAAGTTTGTTCATTTTCCCAAAGGACTCATTCTTCTTCGAAATATGTATATATGTATATATATATATATATATATGTGCTGAGAAGGGGAACTGTGATTAGCATTTCCGGCTTATCATCCGTCGTTAGCCAGCCGTATCGAACTCTAATTTTGCAACCTCTGGATTCTGCATCCCGATAGTTTAGTCACTAAACGTTAAGAATCCCAACGGATCATCACTACGCCGTGGGCCTGCTGACCTGTCAGTTACAACCGAGGATGAGAGTTCGGCCTGTGCTATTTGGTTTTTTTGAGTTAGCTCAACTTTGCCTGGGACTCTTTCAGCGACCGACCGCCTTGGAGGACGGCTTTGTGTAATGTGATGAACCCGCAACGTGAAGCCAACTTAATCAGTCATGACGAATGCCGTCGACAGTCCAACCGTCGTTGCCAACGGCGTCCGCCATTTGCCTCGCAGCAGTGTGGGCTCAGAGATGGCGACTTGTGTGTGAGTTAGTGCAGGAAGTGCAGGATATCACTCCTTGTCACAGAAAAACAGATGCGCTCATTTCTTTTAGTCGTTTCACTGCTTTTTTCCACGGATGCAAGGGCTCCTGGCAAAATTATAAATCAACAATTTTTCTCTCCTCCCAGGGAATAGTTTCGTGGTTTTGCGTGCGACTGTTTTGCACCCGATTGGGAAGAGGAGGTAGACAGAACTAGAAGCATCCGCCAGGTCCACCTGAGACTGGCCAGCGTAAAATTCACTGACAGTTTATTTTTGGCAGGATAAATTCGACAGAGTAAGTGAACGTACAGACGCAACGTGCACACCTGGGTATACGGTGGCGCGGCCGCCGCAGGCGACTACGTTCACCCGGCGCTCCACAGAGTAGACGCAGGGCTAGTAACTTGGGTGTAAATTAACTTCTAGAGGGGCAGACTTGCACAGCGTCTATCTCGTTCTCCTCCCACCCACGCTCACCTAACAACGACAACATGATAAATTCAGGACGACCGGAAATGTGCCGGCCACGGTGGCTGGCAAAGCAAAACAGTCTGTCTATGCGTGCAACACACGACCCCGTCCCCACTCCAGACGCACCGAAGCATTCGCAAGGACGACTGGGATTTCACGTGAATAAGAGTCCTGTGAAAGTCATACCAGGAAGGAGCTATTGCAGTTTGACTCTGCATTCCTGCCAGTAGGCACATTTTGAAGCCACGAACCCCAGCGTTTCGTGACAACCCTAGGCACGTCAGATTTAGGATGGTAATGATGGACTTCCCAGAATCGGCCAGTCAGGTGGTGATGAGGTTGGGTGCAACGGCTGACAGAGTTTGCAATCTCCCCTGAACATAAAAGGGACATGCATTCCACACACTTCCATGGTCGGAGGTGAGTGTGGTACCGCGTCTCACACCATTTGTAGGCGATGAAGGTCGTGTTAAAACGGGTTTGCCGTCAGAGTGGTAGAAATGACTGGAAAGGAAGTCCTCAATCAAGATGCCGTCTGATGATAGGAACACCCTTACAGACGTCTGTTTTATCGTCTTTTGGATAAGTGGATGCTACGGCCGTACTGATGACCGCTCCTTCGTCGGATCCGGGTTGTTTGGTGTGGCTACGTGCATGTCCGCCAAGGCCACATTCGTCGTCATCTCTCTGCTCATTTTGATCCCGCAGGACTTGACAGTCGAAACTGTTAGCAGAGAATAGTATCCGAACCCTTACTGCTGGAAAGGTTCTTGAAACAGCTTAATTAAAGTGTCTTCTTAGTTGTTTCACGAAACTTTTCAGCAGCTGGGGTTCGAATACTATCCTCTACAAACCCCATTTTTACGCAGAAAAGGTAAGAATAGGTTGCTAGTTCAGATTACATCAGTACGCATCTACTGCTTCACTTACTTCTGTGGAGCAAGTCGCAGGTCGAATCTAAAAGAATACGAGAACAGCTCCCGGTATGGCAGGGAAAAGGCCAAACTATGAGCATAAATAGCGTCATACTTGTGCATACAGCTGATTCAGGGCATCGTTTGGGCCCCAGCGAGCCTTTTCGCGTGATTTATGAGGTTCCATCGAGCTGCCTGAAGCTACTGGGCCAGCGTCTGTTAGCAGGAGCGACCGCAAACAGGTTACGGAGAACGATCCCGTGCAAGCAAAAGAATCACGCCCAGGTTCCGCACCTACCGTAGTCAAAGGTCGATTAACCAAGCAAGTCTTCGCATCCTCATGCTCTTGTCCTGACCCTGGCATTGGCCGAAATTTGAATTCGATATGTTGAAGATACCGCCGCCACCATTAAGAGAAAAATAATCCAAGAACCCCATAATGCTCTAAATTTCGTTTGCCCTGACATCTAGTTCCTAATCTACGCGGAAAACAACAACTAAATGCCGTTCCTGATTATTCTCTTTCATACAAACACAATGGGCACCTAAAAACGACGATGCATGGGAAGGCCAAGAACACGTGTCAAATTCTGAGTTACCACAGTAAGCACCCCTTATGCTACAAACTTAACTGCGTGCAAATGCTCTACAGAAGGGCAGAAACACGATGTTGCGAACTGGACAGCAAAAGGCTGCTGACTGTCCTTGCAACTTCATCGAACGCAGCCACCAATCCAGCCCAACCGGAAGTTCAGTGACAGAACAGACTAAGATCTGGTGAGTGCCTTCATGCATGGACGACATCGCTGCGGCAGTCTTCGGTCTCCTAATATCGCCGGAAACTGACATCATTCACCGACCGGAGTCAACAATCCGGCGTCTGGTCATGAGACCTAGAGCTGCTCTATCATGACGTGAGAAGACAAACGCCGTATACGAAGCCAACTGCACTGGAGAAATTGACAATTGACTACAGACCGGCTGTTGGTGACAGCAAGGAGAATGAACCGATTGTCTCTGGTGGCGCAACCCTGCACAGACCCTGCACATCCAAACACAGGCAAGGTCATGTCGGACAGACACGCCGCCTCTCCAGTAACCCGGATCCGACGAAGGTGCAGGCGCCCTTGAGGCCCTATCACACACTAATCCGACAGACGAGAAAGCAGGTGCGTAAACGAGATTGTCAGCCTAAGACGTTAGCTGACGTCAGTGCTCATACTGGCGACGGCTGCCAACGTCCGAACGCCGGACCTCAGTAGAGGCATGTAGATAAGGAACATTTCTGTCCGCCGCGGTCCCTGTGCGCATGCGGGCGATGGCCACCGAAATCAAAACTGCGCCCCTTTGCTCCTTGTTGCTCCGACAACATAGATAAATCTGTGTTGCCACGACCATTGCCGCCTGTAAATACTGTGAAACGTGGACCCCGACGGTGAAAACTCGTCTGCTCTTGCAACGTCAGAATAACACAATTATGGTTCCAGACATCGCCTATTCTTCTCTTTACTTTTCAAAAACGCGCATTTTTTCCTCTTCCATACATATATATTTATATGCGGAATGGTATTACCGACAAAGACAAGAGAGACTGCAATGGCTATTTCTGGCTTATTAGCCGTCGTCAACCAGTCATACCACAGCTATACCGACAGGACAACGGGCCCTTGGGCCAATGGTTAGAGACGATAGACTTCTGACTAACAGGTCGTGAGTCCGAGCCTCGGATATTCCACACTTCAAAACTGGGTATGACAGAGATGACGATGGCAAAAAAGCTAGAAGTGGCCATTCCAGTTTCCCCTGTCTTTGTCGGTAATACCATTCTGCCTATATCATGCGTCGCTGTGCGGTTGCTGGTTAGGCTCGAGAGAGAGCCCGCAAAACACAACGTAACGAATGAGTTCCGTAAGAGCGATCTGTGAGCACCCTTCTACCAGTATATATACATATATAAATACATGAGCAGCTCGCTAAGAGTGCAACAGGCCAGACGCAGACAGCTGTTTCACGGTCGTTACCGATCATCCGTACGTCATAGGCCTTATGAAGTGAGGTATATAAGCATGATAAGTGGGCGTTTGACCCTCACTGTTGTGTTTAGGATCTCCCTCGATCCCATTCTGTCCGCCCGCCAGCTTGCTACTGGCGACAACGAACGCTGTGTCAGAGGACGCATCATCCCAAGGACACAGGCATCCCTAGAGATATATTTAGGAAGATGCAATTCTTTAGGAAACAGTAAACTTTATTGTGCAAATTTTCGAGATTGGTTCCCCAGCTCGTCTTCAGACAACGGGCGTGAAAGAACAGCAGCATTGTACAGGCAATGAAGAATCGAAACAACTTCTCAACGCTATTTTACCATGAAACGAAAGCACATAAAGCCCTAAAACAAGACAAAGACATCATCATTCTACCTGTCGACAAAGGAGGTGCCACCATTATTTTGAACAAAACAGGCTACACGGAGAAAACGATGTTGCTCTTAAGAGATGATTCAACATACGGACCTCTAGCTGCCGACCCCACAAAATCGCAAAACTCATATATTGAAAATGCATTTAAATGCCTTACAAGAAGGAAATTAATCTCAGGAGTTCTTGCCAAGTCTTTAAAACAGGATAAATCAACGATTGCCAAGATATATGGTCTTCTCAAAATTCATAAAACTGATATTCTCCTGCGACCATTAGTCTCCCTAATCGGTGCACCAATTACATTTACTTACGAAGAACTGCTAGAAATCCATTCAGGATTCAAATCAGTTTCTAGACAAATTAAACGGTGTCAACATTACATGTGACGAGATAACGGTGTCATTCGATGTGGTCTCGCTCATCACATCGATTCCGCCAGATTTAGCGAAGAGCTGCACCGAAGAACTCCTTTAAACATACATTTCTGAGGTGCCTCCAGAGGCTTTACTTCAACTCCTTGATCTCTGTCTGGAGGCAAATGTTTCCTACTTCAATCAATGCTACCGGCAATTAAAAGGTACCCTCATGGGTTCACCCATATCCGGTTTCCTGGCAGAGGCCGTACTGCCCAATAAGCGGGGAATGCCAATCCTGGACTTCCTATTTTTGCCAGTACTCCTAATCTGCATAGGTTAATAGTAGTTATGCGATTCCCTGCAAGTGCCCCACACTGAATTCCTGGGTGTAAGGGTGCTAGCAAGGCCGGTAATCTGATCAATGAAAGATGCTCGCACAATGTTCGTTCCTTTATCTTAAGAAGGTCAAATGCTGTTCCCACATTGCGTAAGGCTCAGGACATGTCAGAGGTAGAAGACCGCGCTTCTCCATATCACCAATCAATGCTACCGGCAATTAAAAGGTGCTCCCATGGGTTCACCAATATCCGGTTTCCTGGCAAGACCATTAATGCAGAAAATAGGGAGCGTAACCCTTCCCGCAGTCAACCCAAAACTTTGGCTGCGATACGTAGATGACACTTTGTCATCGTCAAGAAAGATCAGTTGAATCTGCTCCATACCAATATTAACTCCATATTTCCAGGAATCACGCTTACTTTTGAAACAGAGGTTGATTGACAACTCTCATTCCTAGATGTCCTTGTACGTCGAAAAACCGATGGAACACTTCAGACATCACTTTATCGCAAAGAGGCGTATTCAGAGGCCATCCTACACTTTGAGAGTAAACATCCTGTCAATCACAAACGGAGTACAGTCTGCAGCCATCTGAATTGAGCCCAAACCCACCGCTCTGATGAAACAAGCTATCAAGCAGAAATGAAACACCGCTAAAATCTGTTCTTCCAAAATGGCTACCCGCATGACTTTATACGTCAATGCATGAGGCACCAGCAACTCAAGGGAAAAGGTATTTTCAATACCTCGGCCGCTCAGGCACCAAAACCAACCACATGGCGATCTCTCCCATACGTCAAAAATTTATCTGAAATAGTCGAAAGACAATTGAAAAAGTACCAGATACACGCAGCACACCAGCCGGCAACTACCTTACGCACACAGCTTGTACACCCTAAGGACAGGGTTGGCTACCTCGAAAGAAAAGGTGTTGTCTACAAAATCACATGTTCTATTTGTGATGCCGTTTATTGTGGCCAAACTGGGAAATTTGTCTCAATTCGTATACATGAGCATCAGTTAGCTGTGAAGAGACGCGACCATCTATCCCAGGTGGCCATGCACACACTGGACACTGGGCATAAATTCGCATGGGAAAACATTCGCATTGTTGGCGCCTCCCAAACAAGGAAATGCCGCGAATTCCTGGAAGCAATGAAGTCAGATGAGGCATACATCAACCGGCATATCGGTCTAGATGCCACATACAAATTGACTCAACCAATCCTGAGATGACGACCTTAACCAACCATAGAATCCTTTTGCCAGACGCAGTCTAGAAGCTAATTGTTTTTGCACACCCGTTGTCTGAAGACGAGCAGGGGAACCAGTCTCGAAAATGCACAATAATATCTTGCTGTTTCCCAAAGAACTTCATCTTTGTAATTAGATTTCTTGGGATTCCAATTTTTCAATTTATATATACATGTATATATATATATGTTTATTTTGGAAGACAAGTGTGGCAACTTTTGACTTAATTTTCGTCATTAACCGGTCATGTTAAACCGCAGGTTTTGCGACCCCTGAGGTTCCATCCCGCGACCTGAGCCACGGCTCGCTGCCCTTTCGGTTGCGATCGGGCATATGCAGTGTTGTGGCTGGCTGACTACGGCTAATAATCCAGAAATTGTCACCTCAGTCTCCCGTTTATTTGTCATTCTGTCTACAATATTAGCAATATGTTGCTGCTGGCACAACGGGACGAGTGTGCCTCGTTACGCGATCGGTGAGCTCACCCTATCAGATATGAATGTGTATCTATACGCGTGTATGTATGTATATACATGCGTTTTAAAATGAACACCCAAAGAAATCTACTTAGGAAGTGGTGAAACCCCTTTGGGGAAGTTAACTTACACTGCGCAATTTTTCGAGGCTGGTCTCCTAACTCACAACCGGTACAAAAGCAATTACTTTAATAATTCAGCGTATCTAACAAAGGATTTTACGATTGACCGATGTCTACGCTAATACTCGCAAACTGCATCTCGTCATCCCTTCGGGATTGGCTGTATTCGTCCGAATTCGTCCTTGAGGATTTTGTAGATCAAATAAAAGTACACAAGGATGAAAAGCGTTTGGCAAAAATTTTGCGAGGTTCCCCATATTACGTTCCAAAAGTCAGTCGAAAATATATATCTTTGGTATTTAAGGGTTTATTCACATTCGTCCCCACGTCGCCCCTGCGACCTATTCGGTGTGCTGTCCACGTTGGTGTTGAAGAATGGGTGAGTCGGGAGAGTGTCTTTGACATAAACGCGCCATACCTTCCGGCTAATGGCGAACAGTACTTCTTTCGAGTATTTTGAATGCAAACATGGAACTTCGAAGAAAATCGCCCGAACGCCGCAAAATTTTTAAGAATATGTTGAAAGAACTGCAAGAAATAACTGATACGGTGTAAGAATTTATGTACAGAACGACTGTTCAACAGGATAATCATACAAAAAGATGGTTCAGCAGGGTAACTATGAGACAGGAGAGGAGTAATCCAAAGAAGACGTCCAACCGAGTTCCATCCAACTGAAAGTTAAAAAATCGGAACCTGAGTACCATCCACACCGCAACATGGAAGCATTTGCCATTCGCGATATATACCAATTCTACTTACAAATTGAAAGTAGACATTCAATGTGAACAAATTTCTCACCGTTACATAGTAATTGCACAGTTCGCCTTGACAGCATTCGACGCACCGCCAATCCATATACCATTCACGCATGCAGTCCTTGGCGGCTATTTCCTTCGCCTGTTGGCAGATGGCAGCCGTTGTACATGACTTCCACAGAAAATGTGCCCTATCCCCGTGCGGAGTCCAATACGGGGGCACTACCGAAAAGACAAGAATAATGGGCCACGTTTGCGGTAAGGCAAAAAACAAACTAAGAGGATGATGACTTACTTGTTTATTTACAAACATAAGATAAACGACGAGTAATAAATGACAGGAAACCTCAACACTGCGGCACCGCATTGGTTCCTGTGGAAAAAAAATTGTCTGTCCAATTTCCTGGGAACACATCACATTTACGCTGCCATCGCACGTAGACAGACAAGATGTAAACGAAACAAGCAAATCAGAATTCTACCAGACAGAACTTTCATATGATGCAAAATCGAAATTCATAGTTGTTCATCGATTATGCCACCTATATAAGTAGTCCGGTGGTGTGCCAGTGTGCGTTATAATACGCGACCCTCTGTGGCCCCTAGAATAAGTTCTACATAAGATCCACCAGGGCTAGACAGGAATTCGACAGGCGTTATTAGGGATGCACACCCATAACAAATGTCAAAACTGGACATGTCACAGTACGCCCTGGTTAAACCCCACATCGCGCCCCTTAGGATCCGTGCCGCCACGCTTTTCTTCCTGTTGCGTAAAATTCTGGTCAGTGTACGCCGTGGATCAGGGGGTGTGGTGGAGCGCGCTTAGGCGCGGGTTTCCGCCGCGCCAACCACCTGAGTCCTTGCCCCTGTCTCCGATCTTCTTGACTCTGTCTTAATCCCCGACCTAAGTGGGGAGGAGAGAGTGCGGTAGGTGCTTTGGGAGTTTACTATAACTATAAAACCAACTCGTTTACATATGATGGACATCGTCGGAGACGACGGTAGAACTGTCATTCTAAGCAAGTAGTTAAAGAGGTTTAGTTCGGGTCATATGAAATCGAGATAGCGTAGTCTCAATCTGTTACCCTGTAATCGTAAATGTGACTACAACTTGATTTTCCTCCAACTCAGGCATCAGAATCGACCCGACCCAGTTTCTTTCCTAATCAAAAGCTCTCTGAGTCAACGACCGCCTTGGAATGGCAAAATAATAACTTTGATGGTGTCAGCCTTCTTAGTCTTGGCCAAAAAAGTGTCAAATATGAAACAATATGCAGATACAAAACGTTTCCTCTCTTCTGCAAAATTTATGCTAAACTATAAGGAAGGGCATATGGGGAATAACTCGAAAGACCTTTTGAACGCAGACACTTAAAAAAACTAAAGTTAACGCTATGAAGCTACGGACGTGCATTATAAAACCCCAAAGATCACTAGCAAGGCCAAAAAATTAACGCCCGTCATCAATCCAAAGTGTAACAACGTGTAATAGGAACCTGTAAAAACAATTTCCCGCCTCTAAAACCTGAACACTGTTTTCGGTCATCGGAGAGGATGTTGCACGTGCCGGCTATCTCAATATGCCGATTTATGTGTGCGTCTCGTGGATGGACAGCCGTCAACAATGCCAGATGGCCATGCTTCTTTACTGCCAACCGATGCTTATGCGCGTGTAAAGCGAGTACAGTGTGCATGTGCACAGTGCTGTTTTAAAGCTGTTGTGATCAAAAAAGTAAACCGCCATCTAATTCCAGGTCAAAATCATTTCATTCTTGTCCATTTATGGTCAGACTTTTTTACATAGCTCTCAACCGAACATTTTGGATGGGTCTTGTGAAGTTTCTGTCCTATTTCAGATGGTCGCAGTCGTTCGTTATCCATATTTTCGAGCGGTCACAGTATCCCTTCCCCAGATTCAAAACCTTTTGATATTTTATGTTGCAAGATAATATACTTTCAATCTTAGTGCTCTCATATCATCAGGCCACATTACGTAGCCTTTCTTAGGGCAGTTAAAATGGAAGTCGAATGTACCCTAACGTTAAATATTGTGGCAAAGAGTTCGAATACTCGCATTTTCTCACCTTGTTGTCTCATTTTCCATTTCATGATCAGTTTTCTTATCCTTACGTCTTTTTTCGTTACTTTCTTTAAAAGAGTGCTTTTTCTCTCGAGTAGAAATCGAATTGCCGTCAATGCCGTGAGCTCACTTATTCCTATCTAGTGTAGACGATACGTGCTGTGATGTTAGGTGGCGGTCAAGTCAAGGTCCGACTTAACAGGTATAATTTGTTTGCAAGCTCATGAATTTCAAAAAACCGACTATTATGTGAGATGCACGTAGACGGCGTATTTGATGAGCTAAGTAGTAGAAGTAAAATAAGTCGAGCTGTTAAAACACTGCGTCAAGCAATGGACGGATTGAATTACAACTGCCTAAGATGGAAAACAATTTACAATAAGTAGCCAAGCGATTCTTAAAGTTCGGTGGAGATTTCGCAGTCAGAAGGACCGCGGCACGTAGAAGAAGTTCAAGGAACTCCAGCCTTGTGCATAAATAAGGAATTTAACAAGCACCAAGATCTGATTTTGGGCTTTTGGAGACTATTAAGAGAAAATCCCGAATTAAAGCATCAGTAATCGGTTAAGCCTATAAAATTTTGAAACAAAACCACACGTAAATAAGGCCGTCGAGCAGAGTAGGGCAGACAAAGTCGCTGCAAATAAGATCTGAAGTTTCTTGTAAGACGAAGAGTTCATAAAGCTGGCCACCGCAACGGTAATCGTAAAAAGGCCGCGGGGGACTTCCAGGGACTAAGTTTGTTACTCGGTGCTAGTCAGCCACAAACTACTTACTAGAAGATATGTCTAGCTTAACTAAGATCTCAAGAATGTTCGTAGCCATAGAAATAAGTTCGTTCTGTTCGGACAACTTCTGGTGTTTGGCTACTCAAGCCAATATAACAATTGCAGCGGGCAGCCATTATCACCGGTCTGGCGTCATTGTTCAAGACCTTGCTGTCCCAAGGTCATTCATTTTTTTGCAGTGAGCCGTTCCAGGAACGTTAACCTAAAGTCGCATGACCAAAAGCGTCCGCATAGCCGCAACCGTCCACGAGACCATTTGAACGCACCTCCCCCTGCAACCAAAACCTACGCAACTCGGACACCACCCCTCGACAAATGCAACACACACTGTCTGGACCCCATCTGAGCTTGGCCCACGAGCCTACAAAAGCGGCCCCTACCACCGTCTTAGGGGCTCTCATGCCTGACTGGACGCAGCCACCATCAGCCCTGGCTTTACCAGTGGCCACTGCTGCCTAAAAGAGCAACGTAGGGTTCAGTATATCATAAATTGCCGAGTTTACCCACATACAGCTTATTTGCTAGAAAGTCATCACGGTAATCTATGTAAATGCAGATGAAGTTGACTCAAAGTCAGTTATTGAAGGCTACTAAACTCTAAGAAAGAGTTGTCAAAGAAAGTCTGCTGAGGTACGTTTTGCGTTCGATGGCAGGTCCCGCCTTAATTCCGTTTCATTGGAATCCTTAGAAATCTTCGAATACACGAATATAGAAGATTTCACAACAATAAATCGATTCCACCTATATTTCCCTATCAAAAACCAAAGACAAGCTGCAGAGGACGTAAAGTTACTTGGAAAAATGTCGTAATGCAGCTTTGACGTTTAAATTCTGTCAAACTTCAATGTTCTGTTAGGTAACAGCTGTTATACTAGGATACGTATATCCGTGGTTAACGGTAAAAACAGAGCCAGACCCAGGCTTCCAGAACCTTATCAAGAAAATCACAAAAGTCCAACTGAAAATATTGTCATACCTGTGTAAGAAATATTTGTCATACACGTGTCTTCGTGCTGGAGACATTGCATAGAAGTTTTAACACATTTGTCGCGGTTTCCCTCCTGGTTATGACAAACGTAGCATTCCATGCAACCAACTATTATTGGTTAGAAAAAATGCTTAACCACCTTCAATAATGACGGAGGAAACAACAAGAGCCATAAGTGACGAATGGAAATTTACCATCTCGCAAAGTTCTCCAGTTTTAAAAAATGACGCAGGGTTTTATAAATAATATTTGAAAGATTTAAACAACGCAAACGCAAATGACCGCCACTACTTAGTTATGGAGTCAGTGCGTTCTCCACGCCTATCTTAGTAGAATAATTCCTAACACAAACTTCTGGATAACTAGTCACCTGGCGGGGGCATATTTCCAAGTTTGGTTGATTGATTACCTACATCTTAGGAGGTCGTTCAAACGTAAAACAGGGTACTTAAATATATTTTGACTTAATTTGGATAAAAAGGACTGTTTACTCTTCTCTATGCAAGTTGAAACATTTCCTACCCATCTTGAATTCGAGTTTAAAACCGATTTGCATTGTTTTCGTGCACGTAGCGAAACCTGCTGACGGGTGTCGAGGGAGGCACGGATTGAAATGAGCTGAAGGCGACACAGAGGACAGACTCAACGTAACGTGCGCAAGTTTCTACTTGGTTTACAGTAAAGAGTAAAACGATTTACATTAACAAAGCCCAGATAATAGCAGCATAAAATACAAAAAACTACGAATCGAAAATGCATGGTGGAAATTAGCTCTATAGAGAGATTTACGACGTATCTAACTTTATCGTTTGTTCTTACTTGTAAATCTCCTATTACGTCTTTTGGTATTTATTTGGCTAGGAAGCTTGAAAAATTCATCACAGGCCTTGAGCTGACCTTGATGTTTGAAGTCGTTTGCAAATTAGACTGGAATTTTAAGTCAGATTCCTTGATAAAGAGGTTAGATTTCTGTGCATTGACTGGTAAATACAAGTTGCTCGTGCAAAAGATCAATCCGCGCAGCAATTTTATGTAAAAGCGTGAACGCTATTTTTTATTGGGGTCTCGACATCTTCAGAGAAGAAGGTGGAGACTTCAGTGACGTCCCATCAACAATACGGTAAAACGCCAAAAACTTCCGGCTATTTATGGAGGGTGCGAGTCACTTTATTGCCTTGTTAGCCGAACCAAAGAAGTCACAGTTGTGAGTGACATAAAAAGCGTTTCAAATGTGCGGGGTGGTTTCAGAGGAAATGGCTGTTTGTAGCTTAGTTATTTTATTGTAGTTGAGGAAGCGAGCTAGCAAAACCAACCGATAGGTAATAGACTCCTTACATAGTGAATCGTGACAGTCAACTTAATTAGATTTAGTCGAAACTGACAGCCAAACAGAGCAAGCGACAGTTATAAAGCAATTGCTACTCAACAGCCAATGTTGACGGCTTGGATTTGACTGTTCAGAGTTGGCTGCATAGACTGACTGAGATACAATTCGAGAACCATATTTCAATCAACTCTCGTCTTGTTTCGCTTCTGACGTCTACAAGTACCTTAGTGGGTGAAAGTTGAAATCGTGTTCCGTCTTGAAGGCATTGATAGCCACTGGTGATGATGCGTCACTCCGTCACACAGCCAGTTTACCGATTCTATTGATTTTGCAGGGGTTATCAGCACCGCCATACGTAATGGAAGAAACACACAAAAAGATACTTTACTAAACTCATTTTTACAAAAAAACATGCATTCTTGGACTTTTGTAGCCAACAGAACGCTGGTTTCTCCCTTTATACGGACTTCCCAACATCCATGTATTTTTAAAGCACACATCTGGAGGTTCTCAATCTGCATATCAGACACATTTCCCGCAACAATCTAACATAGCACTTCATGTCCGCACAAATAGGTTTTTTGATGCCAATCGAAAATTACAATGCCCGCCAACCTGGCCGCATGTCTTCGGCGTAGTACTTTTAATTAGAGTATGCCTATGACATTTAGCATGTCGTAATCCCCAGAACTCATATAGTAGAAGAGCATTCGAATTTCCTCACTGTTCTCATCATTTAAGACTTCACATTGGGCAGCTAATGGGTGTATATAGAACGGCCAATGGAAAATTTCAGGTGTTGTATTTTGTGCGCTTTTGCACTATCGCAGTTCAACGTGCGCCGCTATTACATTTCCCGCTCCCGATCGTGTGAACAAATTGGTGTGGAGGGGGTCATGACCCAGTTCGAGGGATGTTCCGGGTGTCAGCGGGAAGATGGCGGACCTAACGGCTGGGTTTGCAACAAGTGGCCCAGTCCATCCCAACCATCGGAAAGGAAATATTGGCAAGTGGTCGATTCGTATCGTTGTTTCGACAAGTTGAACCACGCAAAAGTGCATCAGTGATTCTTGTACTGCAAACATTTTACTATTATAATTCAGTCTGCTAAAACTAAAAAACGGACGGCCCTATGGGTCATTTAATCCCTGTTTTATCGGGCCCTTAGGATAAGAAAACGTGCTAACAAAGATTACCGTTGCAACCACTGGTACATTTTTTAAAACGTCTGTCGAACTGTCTGAATACACCCTTCTTGAATTATTATTATTAGGACCATGACTTCGCTCAGAAAACGAGATTTTGTTAAGTAAATAGTTTTTCTGACGTTAACCAACATAAGAAAACCTTTTGGGTAAATCATGCAGAACCCATTGGCCAGGAAGTAGGCCTAGATACCCCTACCTAATTGTTTAAATGTTTTTCACTTCAAAGCCCTCACACATTAAATCATTGATGACATGGTGCTCTGTCTCATTGGAAGAAAGGTACGCCTCAAAAAATCATCCTCAACACGTCAGGAATATAGAAAATTCTGTAGCATTGCCGGATGTACTTCGTCACAACATATTTGCGCATGAAAGAGAATCGGAACTATGATTCGTAACATTACGATTTTCACTATACATTAGCATTTGCAGTATTTCCCACGCGTGTGCCCAGGTTTTCGTTTCCCCATTTGCGGGAGCTATCATGATCGGTTTTACTGTAAACAGGTATCGTCATTTCGTCCCAAAAGATCAACCTGTTAGTAACCGCGCTGGCTTTCCAGTTTCCAAATTTTATCGTATGGCAACAATTTCATATCGTATAATAATCCTTCTGTTGTTTTTCGATAGCAACTGGGTATTGCAGACGTTGTTTTGGAGTTTTACTTCCAGAATTGTATTGACTGCTGCTACTAAAATACTGAGCATTTGGACTGGAGCCAAAATTGCTTTTGAACACTGGAAAGCACCAACATGCTCATTTGTAGCAGCCGAAGACGTCAAGGATAACACACGCTAAGTTAACAAAGCATTAGGAAGACATCCTGGTTAAGATCAATCTGAATAGACTAGTTAACATGTCGCGATACTCATCCGTACGTAAGGGAAGAAAGAACGTCAAGTAGGCGATAAGGTACAATGGAAAAGGATGGAGTTGCCGATACATATAGCAAAAGTAATCGAACAAGCAGGATGAGTTACAGCCATGGAGTAACCTGTCTGGATGGAGAGGAGACATCGGCATGCCTTCTATATAACCGGTAGGGAACGCAGCGCTGTGATCAATTTCAGGCAAAGACCAAGGGAGGCGCCGAAGTAGAGGAGAGAACGATGCGAACTCAAAGGTCGGTTGCGGGAAAAGAGTTCGGTGGTTATTAGAGGAGGGGACTCCGGCCATCATCACCAGTACGCAGTTATGCCATCACCATCTCCGGTCCGCATCAAGAGTAGTTTTTAATTCAAACAATCCTATAGAGGTGGTTGGGCGTTACACGCTGATCTCCGGTCTCCCAAATCTTAGTTGTTCAGCAAACAATCCAATTTATTTAATTTTTTTCCACTTACTTGGTAGTGTAATTTCCCGACTGTTAACGACTGAAGCTCGACAAAGCCAATCATGCGGTTAATATTTTCCTCCAAACCTGCCATTTCTGGAATCTGTGAATAAAAGTACAAACCATAAACTTGCTAAATCCGAAGTGTCGTAAGACATTCTGGGGAATAAACTTTCATGTGACTTTTACGAAATGGCTTTATTATCTATAAACCGTGATTTGCAAAATAATAGCACTGTGACTGGGCTTCATGGGTAAAGTGTAAAAACTGTTTATTATTTCCATATCATGGAAAGTAATCTTTAGACACTTTGAATCGTGAAGGGTTAGTCGAAATTTCAAAATAGGGTTTTGGTCAGAAGAGATTACATAGGAGCGGTTGTAATAATGGGTAACGCTAGTGTCGTTCTTCGAATGCTTGGCTTTTTAACTGCCTCCATAAATCATAAAAAGGATTACTTACATACATGCCACAATTTGTAGCATTGATTTTCGATGCCTTTTATAGTTAAGAATGTATTTTATTGGAAACAAGCCCAAACATATTTTTCTTGTTCTCCTTTTTGCTGATAAGCACGTCTCATTCGAATTCCCTTCGTAAAGAAGGACATCTCCCGGTCATAAATGACAGTTTCCAATTTTCGGACTAAAGTCGCACCTTATCATCCATTTCATTTGTGTTTAGGATCTCCAACATAATTAAGACGATGCTGCACAAAGATCATGGGAATATGTTATGGATAGGTGCCAAGGTGTACACCTTTAAAGGAGCCCTAATTAACGCACAAATACGATGCTACTCGATCAGGTATTGCACGGTTTCAGAAGTTTTATATTTACAAATTATTCTTTAAATCGAAAGGCATACTTCCTAAAAGCAGGACATTTGAAGAGGACGAAGTTTACTAGAAATGAGTCTTCGCGAGACTTCGGGCGCGTTCAAGCCTAAACACTGTGGTCAAAATACGGACATTTTGTCGGGAATTTGAATGCACTCGTTTTTGATCGACTGAGAATTTAACTTAGCCATCGGTGTTTGATTCATCTCAACCCTTTTTCTAAAGCGCGCGAGGTGCATTAAAAGGGCAAACTGAATGGACAATGGCACTATGCAACTCTATTACCACCGTACTGTAAAGCAGGCTACAGTGATTTCGGTGGAGGCATTTCCAGATCGGAGGTGTTTCGGATCCTAACGTCCGTCTCCCTATGTCAGCATCTGAATAAGTGGTAGTTCCTTAAATGATAGAAAAATATTACTCATCCCATTTGCAGGAGCCACTGTGTTGCCTTGACTGCCTTAACAAAAGCACGCGCGTGTTGAAGCAGGCGGTATAAAAGAAAATTGTTGCAGTAGTGCAATTGGCCGGTTAGACACAAGAATAAGGATTACCTCATATTCCATGCAGCCTTACGCTGCATTCCAGGGAACATAAACGTAACCTTTGTCCTAACCCTCCTAACCCGAGTTCTAACTATTATCCCAGCGCTAACCATACCCCTTGGAAGATCATCCACTTTCCTGAATTCCCCCTAACTCATTAATGCAATCATTTTGATAATTAAGGATAAAAATCGGCATTCCAAAACCAGAGTCCACTTCTCTGACGACGGGTACATTTCTACTGGCGCGAAACCATCTCCTAGATCTTGTTTGAACCAAAATGTGCATAAATGTCCTTTGAAATTAAGCCTTGGAAGCTTCAACAAACCGTGGTGGAGCTTATATACCAACTCAATAACTATCAGCAGGGGTAAACAGGAGTTTATAAACATTTTACGAAAAAGACTGTCACTTTGCATTGATGCAATAATGTAGAAAGTCCTGCTGAATGTTTTAAAAAGAGGCACAGAATACCGGCTTATACTGTTAATAGGATAAAAATGTCAAACCTTATTTTTGTGCATGACTGATCCCATCCCATGTAAGCAACCGCCAGTAATCCATTTTGGGTGCTATGCCGTCTCGTGAGTATTTAAATTAAGTTTGTCTGTCGCTGATGGATTCATTCTGAACGCAAAATTAATGTTACTATTCCCTTGAATGAATAACTTTGTCAACCAGACGGTTGCAGTCCGTCCCACAAATTCATGCTCACTTTTATAGCTCTTAGACTGCATGGTGATCCTTGCCAAAGGAACCTGCGGCTATCTTTTCGGCGTAGCGGCAGCGGTAATACCCCACTTGTCAATTCACTGCTCACGCAACGTGTAACTCGGTCTTTGGCTCGCTGACACTGGGACGACAATCGATGTTTCTGTCTCCAGCGCCTGGCCGCGGCTGGACGAATCTCAGGCGCGCAGAAGGACGGACCACCATCACCAACGTCACTACTACTACTGCTACTTCCACTGCTACTAATACTACTACTGCTAATACCACTACTATTATTGCTACTAATACTACTACTGATACCACTGCGACTACCATCATTAACGACAACTCGACCGTCGTTATCGACATTGTCTGCCGTGTGCGCCACAGCAGGGCAGACGACGAGATGGGCAGGGCGCACACCGTCGTAATCACCACCACCACCACCACCACCACCACCACCACCATCACCATCACCACCACCATCACCAACACGAACACCCCCACCACCACCACCACCGACAGCTCGACCATCGGTTTCGATGATGTCCACCGTGTGCCCCACAGTTGCAGCAGCAATGGGAGCAGGGACGGTGACTTACGCAGGGGTTTATAGTGCCGGTAGACTTGCGTAGCATCTACCTGCACTCTCTCCTCCTCCCTCGTCCGAGCCCGGTGTCAAGACAGAGTCAAAAAGACCGGAGACGAGGGAGGCCGCAGGTGGATGGCTCGGACGGATCCTCACCTTGGCGTTCCACCACACCCCCTGGTCCAAACAACAATAACCAAGATTTCAACCAACACAACAGAGATTTGGAGGCTGGCACGGCCGAAGCCGCACCTGGGCATGCCTGGGAGTGATGGGAGTGCCATAAAGGCCACATTAAAAAGGAGCCATTGCAGCCTGACCCTCAGACCGCCTTCAGTCAAGGAGGAGGTCCAAGGTACCCCGTCAGTTGGCAACCTTCCAAGCCACGGCTTTCAGCGCACTGTGATAGCTTCAAGCGCGTCAGACTGTTTATAGTGAGGAGAAAGTGCGCTGAGTCGTCGACCTCACTCTCCCTTCCCACTCCCACACCCCAGCCGCTGTCCGAGCCGGTCAGCAGACTGGAGTGGGAATGGGCGCGGTGGCTGTCATGGTCGACTGACCATGACTGCGCGCGCCACGGCACGACCTGGCCCCCCATACATACAACACCAGGATTTCACACAACGGGGGTTGAACGGCGTGTCTCTCACTTGCGTGAGAGTGCAGTGGAAGGTGCTGTTTCAGCCCGTCCCCAGCCCACCACCACCATTTCCCACATGATCGACTTCGGTGATATCGGCGGCAGTGGTTCTTCGATTACAATGAAAGTGTAATGGGAGAATATTCCCTGAATGCAAGTCTGATGGACATTTCTCTGAACCATTTGACGCCGGAAACCAAATAACCGCGCAGTTGATGACCTACTGACGTCGATTAACCCGTGGACGTCAGCAGCTCACCAAAACCTATTAGTTTATCTGGGTCCGAATAAATAACTTGTTGGTATAATCATGCGAACGTGGTTCCTTCCACAGCTGACGTCGCAGACATAGATGGGTATGGATGCAGGAAACGACATCAACCCTCCTTCCTGGAGCTGACGTTTTAATCTGCCCCAAGAGGTCACAATCGCACTGGTACACTATCTGGCACCTGTTGATGCTCTTTACTGTTTGTTGTTCGTTATAGTGGTTCCTGGCCTGCCACAAATTTGTAAGTGGCGGTTTATTCATATGTGTTCTATTTACTGGAAGTTGCTTTTGTTATTTATTAAGTGACGCACTTAATTCCAGATTGGCAAAGTTGAGAGATCCGGGTTGATTATTTGAAGAAGAAGAAGAAGAAGAAGAAGAAGAAGAAGAAGAAGAAGAAGAAGAAGAAGAAGAAGAAGAAGAAGAAGAAGAAGAAGAAGAAGAAGAAGAAGAAGAAGAAGAAGAAGAAGAAGAAGAAGAAGAAGAAGAAGAAGA
>CACRXP010001071.1:80694-91318 GCA_902702965.1 Spirometra erinaceieuropaei | reverse complement strand
CAACCATCCCCTGATAGGCCGCGGCAGCGAGAGGAGAGAGAGAGAAAAAAATCGACCAGCAGAAGGCCGTCCAACGTGACACGCCACTTGGGATCTCTGGTGGATTGAGTGCATTTTACGCTTTGACAATGGAGAGCCGACCAAGCTCTTCGAAACGTCAGCACTTAATTCCGCTGCTATGCTTAAGTGTAAGATAAGAATTACCGTAGGGACTTATTTGTTTTCTACGATGTACTGCACTTATTTCGTTTCTTCATGGGTGGCGATGCGCCATCCGTAAAACCCCTATTACCACCATTCCCGTATTGAATGGGCCTGAGGTTACTGGTTGGAAGGGGGAGGGGTTACACAACCTATCGCTGCCGGAAAAGAAAAGATCACGCACTAAGGACGTAATATGAGACCCAATATTGTATATATCATATTGCTGCCTGCTAAATTCCAAAACAGTGGCGTTACTTCAACAGCTATGGCAGAGATGCCATCTGTTTGGTCACTGCATCCCCACACGAAAATCTTTTGCGGAAGCGAGTACTACGAGGTTTTCTTTCACGAACTCCTTCAGAATTAGTGTGTCTTTTGATACGTCATCATCCAATCCAGTAGATTTGTTCCCTCCATCTCCTAAGGTTCGGCATTCTTCCACAAACACAGCTAGTTTGTGTTCAGTTACCGACAAATGGCAACCCATATCGTCCCGACGTTCACCATCGCTGCTTTACCATTTAAGCAGCAATGCCCTTCGTCCATCCATTGCAGCACTTCCGCACGGAAATCTTTCGTGAGGGCGGGTAGTGGGACTTTTTTCCCCCAATTCCGTCAGAATCGGTGTGTTTCTAGATACCTTGCCGTCCACGCTGGGGTTTTCTTCTCTCAGGCACGCGGGGTTCGGATTATTTCTTTTGATAGTTTGTCACAAATACCGGCCACAGGTACAACAACGTTGCCCTTAGTAACTATGACCACGTCACGAACAAAGATAGGTACATGCTGGTCGTCCTCGAACCGAGCATCTAAACCGAAATATAACCGTCTCTCCCCCGAAATCCTTGACCACGTGGCTGTCACTTAATTACATAGGGGAGATTTCAGCGTTTGCCTATCGATATCGGAAAGGATTCATATGACGTTTTGGTCACCATCTTTATTTTCTGGTGGTACACTGTTTCAGCTGATGTACGGCTATCTACGCCAAAAATGACAAATTTGGGAGTACCCCATTGGTACTTATTTGTTTGCTGCCAACGTGTGTCTTATATCCACAAAAAAAACATGGTAACCGTAAACGGCAGTACAATGAAGACTCATAGTAGGTGGAACAACTCATGAAATGTCGACCGAAATTCCGAAATGGGTTTTCGTTTCGAAGGATTAGGAGGAGGCAGTAAGTGGCAATGCGGATTAGGTAGAGCCGTGTCATAAGGGGAGAGGGGGGGACGGGGGCGTGGAGACCTGCCTACAGTTAATCGATCTTTGACCACGGTAAAAGCGGAGTGTGCAAGAGGTACTTCCGCGCGCACAGCAGCGGCCTACGTAGCCTGATGGCAGTCGCCTAGGCTGCTGCTAGTAGGCGCTGACCCAGTCGCTTAGGATAATTAGGTAAAACCTTATAAATTACACGGAAGGCTTCGTTGAGATCCACACGATGCCTAGAATCAACCACGTGTGCGAAAATGGAGCTGTGTATGCTCTTAACTGCACCCTTCCCCAGCCACGCCAGCAGGTGCTCTCGCATTCGTGCGGATAGGCGCCGACTGGTACAACCAATATAGCCTGCTCCCCATTACCAGGTAAAGGAACAGATACACATGGATGTGGTCTGACCTGGTAACCCATCCTTACCTTCCCCGGGTAAGATGGGTTTGGTCGAAAACAATACTTGAACTTTTGCTGCCGCGAAGGTCTGCTAAACGGCTTGGTCAAGGCGCCTTCTCAGGAGTTTAATCGTCGCGTTCCCTTGAAAGGGAACTTTAAGGAACAGATTTTGTTTTTCCGCAGTCAGTGTGAGCGTTTTCCTCGGTCGTTCTAGAAGGTTCCCAACAATAAATCTCTCAGGATACCCGTTCTCACGAAGCAATCTAACCGTCAACAGAACAATACCATCTTTCGATGGCTATTAGATGCGTTTTCCCACATCTAAAATATTGTAAAGGCCGCATCAGCCTGGAAGTTCGGAAATGTGGTGAACTAAACAACTATTAGGCAAATGTAATTCTAGCCACCTATTTTCCATGAAACATTTTTACCAGGTGGAAAATGCGATAAACGTGAACCTAAATGACGTCAGCCAATTTCGACACCACATATACACGGAAAACAGTTTCTGTATCTTTCTAGGTCACTACTTGTTGCTGTACGCATAATCTGCAATAAATGCAGTGCGATTTGCGGTACTCCCCAATTTAATTGGCACATTAAGCCATATCTGCCGGCCTTCACGCAGTATAATGATCATTTAGGCAGTTTTAAATGCGTGAGTAGGTTTCACCCCTTTATCGGGATTGTAGATCACAGTAAGTACCGCTTGTTGACCTCAGGCGTTTACCTCCTGCCCTAAGAACAACAGACACACTGAGTTTGCCTTGGCCTTTTTACGTTTGCTTTTAAATGGACGGTGTTTTTGCTTGTTTCCAACGCATTTAAATACTCAGATCTACCTTCCTCACATCTTTTACCTCCTCGAGTGACCCGAATTATCCAAACTTCCGCAGACGAAAACAAAAAATATTGTTCTTTGCTAAACAACTTTTTCTTAGGTAAAAATAGAAGGGATTACAGATACATAAGTAGGCTGGAGAAAGTCTTCGCTGCGGGTATAAGTCGTGGACCACTAAAACCACTGCTGTCGGCCGTCGCCTTCAGACATGCTTCCGTCCAGGGTTGAAAGTGTATTTATATAAATACAATCGTAGGATACAATCCGAGAGGTTACAAAACAAGTTCAGAATCGTGTTGCGGACTCATCAGTGGAGTTTTTCGGAGTGGGAAAGCCCTGCAAAACGTCGTCTCTGTGCCGAAAATAGAAGTCTGCCAGCTCGTCTGTAGTACAGAATCTTTCTTTGTGACCCCGGAGTCTGTAGAATTTGTTCAGTCTGCTGGCGTCGCGGCAAATCTAAAAAGCAAGCATCACTGCTAGATCAGAGGCCAGGATGTCTTCAATGATGTCTCGATGTTTAGATCCAATCTTAGATATATTTTCAGAAGGATCGGTAGGATCATCTATTTTTGTTGTCGTACGGGCTGTGAAAATACGAAATCCGACGGTATCCACGGTATATCCTGCAGCGCAGCTAAAGGTGACTTGTGCGAGAGTTGGTCCATAAGGGTAGTAGACTTTCGCTGCATTCATCGCACTCTCTCCTTCCTAACCCTTCTAGGCCTAGAGAGAATGTAGACTCAGAAAGACCGGAGGCGAGATAGGACACAGGTGGCTGGTGCGGCGAGTATCAGCACTTAGGCGTGCAACCACAATCAAATTTATGACATTTATTATGGGCGCGCAGCTCGATACCACGTGTTGGACTCCGACTTAAACCTCCTGTCGGTCCAGCGCAACTACCGTCTGGTCCGCTGGAGGGGAAACGTCCAGCCGCGATTGTCGCACACAGATACAGCTGTAAAAATGTTTACCGCAAACAAATGTGTTACTGGCAAAATGTTAGTAAAATGTGCATTTACCATTTTTATTGTATGTACCGTTTTCAATAGGGTCATCAAGGACATTGTCTATTACCCTAAAATACACTATACACAAACATGTGTCCACCGCGCCAATGTTGACTCCCTTTTGGCCCATAATTTTGCCGTGCCGGGAGGACTTATCATATGCCAGTCCAGTACAAGGACCGTTAACGTTCAAAATAACTACTGAGGTACAAGCTAGAGAACTGGAATTTGACAGTCCTTGGGCGATATACTCGGACAGCTGGAGGCGGACAAATAAAATTCAGCAGAATAATGAGTCTGAGCAGGCTGCACACAGGCTTGAAGCCGCCTGTACCGTCTACACGTACCGCACTCGGCCTGATCGCAAAATTAGCACGTAGCGGACTTTTTGAGGAGATCTCGGGTTCCGTTCACGTCGAGAGAACCAAAAGGGGAGTCAGTGCAGATAAGACTGAAGCGCGTCCGGCAGTACTCAGTAGAACTGACTTGCCTGTCAGATGACAACCTTCCAAGCTAAGAGTGCTGGCGTATCATGATAGCAGGAAAGAACATTTGGTTGTCTGATGTGCCGACTTATCACATCTTCCTCAGTCAGTTCAAATACCACTCCGAAGACAGCAGTGGGCGGCGGAACTTCTTATGCATTCCACACGCATAGGGGGGGCTCACGCAGACTCAACAGTATAGCCCATTAGGGGGCCCGGTGGTTTCCCCTGAACCAACAATAGCTGGTGCATCGTAGCATTTAAATAAACAGAGTCACTATCAGTCTACAGCTAGCTGACAGCCCGAGCAGGACTTTCTATGCAATCAGGTACGGCTACGAAATTAGATTTTGCCGACTGTCAGAGTCGACAGACACCTTAACGCAGCCTAGTCAGTAATACAGGCGATGGAGGTTCAGCGAATGCAGGTGGGAGGGGGGGGAGGGGAGGGAGGGAAGTGAAAACGCGCGCTAATCAGAACAGGGCGTCCGAGGACCGGTACTAGCACTTAACGAAAACATGCGGCTATTGACAGGATCTGCTGCCCAGTGTTCTTCTTTTTGTCCGCGTCGGCATGCGACAGCACCATCCAGGATGGTGCTAGTGGTGACGCTCGGACTGCATACTATCGTCTCCTTTGAGTCCTCTAGCTCCTGATCCGAATGCTACTGCTCTGCCTACCTGAGTCGGGGTCATAACGTCCAACAAACAGGATTGGTTTTTATTTCGTCTGATCTCAGTGTCACGCCTGCTGCATTCACATTAGGAAGGTATTCCGAGGCAGGCAAAAGAGGAGGATGGCTAGGCAGCTGTTCAGCTACCAAATCGGTGATACCGCTCTTCCTATCCTAGGGATTAGTCTCCCACATTGCACCCACAGTAGGTGAGTTAACTCATCAAATTTACACTGAAATTCCCAAATGCGTTTTCTTTTTGAAAAGATAAATTAAATTGGGTTGTAAAACTAATCATCGTGCAACATAATTGTGTAATAATTCAGTTAACTCGGGATGCTGGCCTTCGAACGAACTTCCTTTCGACTGTGTGCAAACCTATGCCCTGTAAAAATGGCTACATTTAGCATGAATTTTCTCATTGATTTTCGATGCCTTCAAACGCTCAATTATACTTCATGGATAACATGCATACAGACATTCATTGTTTTACCCATTCGGTAGAAAATGGCGTCCGCTTCCAATTTTATACTCGAACGAAGGGTATAATTCAGTTTTAAAAGATTTTCTAATTGCAAGGTTTTTTTTTAATATTATGAAATGGCCGTTCATAAAACGTCATGTCTCCGCATTTACCAATGTGGCTTGTAAAGTTAACAATATGGCTCAAATCCACTGCTAAATTTTATAAACGTCATATGATCTCCCCTAAATGCCGTAGATAAATATATGGTTTTCGTACGCGGAAAATGTACAGCTTGTAGTTTGAAATCCTGAATGCAAGTGTAACGGCAGACCGGGTTCAAAATTATGTGGGAATTGGAAAGTTTTTGATAACAAATTTGTACAATTTCTTTGAGCATAAAATTGGAAGAAGGCGTAATTTCTTACCGAATGAGCAAAAACATGATTTTTGCGCATGTTCTCCATGAAGTATAATTGAATGTTAAAGAGTATCAAAAATCAATGAAAAAAGTGCATGCTATGTAACTAGTCATTTTTACAGAGCATGAATTTTGTATGCAGGTGGAAAGAGGTTCATTCGAAAGCCAGCATCCCCAGGTAACTAAATCATTACTGAATTATGCTGCAGGCTGATTAGTTTTACAACCCTACTTTACTAATCCTTTCGAAACAAAAGCGCATTTGGGAATTTCGGTTGGCATCCTACGAGTTTGTCCCTCCTTCTGTAAAACAGGTCACGCGGTGGATGTGCTGGGGGGTGCTAGAGCGGAGTTCGGCCGGAATTATGGAGAATGCGCACCCATAACAAATGCCAACATTTCGGGGTGCGCGGTGGCAGACCCAGATGTAGACTCGCGCTGAACCAACTGGGATCTGAACGGCCCTCATTTTCCTCCTTGTCGAATAAAATCCTGGTCAAGTTTGTGTTGTAGACCAGGGGGTGTGGTGGCGCGCCTAGGTGCAGATTTCGCCGTGCCAACCACCTACGTTATCTTCTCCTGCCCCGGTCATCTCGGTTCGACCCTGTATTTGGACCCAGGTGCGGGAGGAGGATGATGTGCGGTAAATGATTCGCAAGTCCACTATCACCATAAAAGAGATCGACAGTCAAACTTTCATTTTTCCACACACTCTTTAGTCAAGTAACCGTGCCAAAGTTGATAATGGACAGCTGTAGAATGCGGGAAGCATACAAAGTCACTGCTTTCGTTTGCCGACGTGTTCCACAGTCCAACTGTTGCAGGAAAATAAACTATATTTATGGGAACAGACAAAGAGAGGAATTCGGGTAAACTTACCTCGATCGTAGTTTTCGTCAGACCATCTGGTGTTTGAAGTAAAAGGAAGGGACTGCCGTCTTCATACAGAAGTCTGAAATTGTTAAAAAAGTGCAAATGACAGAAAATCGTCTAAATCAGACTAATGCGCGAAATGCAGTCTGAGAGCCATTTGGAAAAAAAGGAATTTCATTTATTTTGACTTGTTACATTCACTGGCAAGGACGCAGTATGCGACCTCGCTCGGGGAACGGGTCATCGCGGCCTATTGCGTCCCCACCTTTTATAATTAACGCTTCCGCACTCTGGTAACTAAAGTGAATGTTGTCGACTTATTTTGTGAAAAAAACTGAAAGAACTGCAAAAGCTGCCCAACTTTACTTGGTTAGATGGTAGTTGGTAGCCCTCCCGGTACCGAAAACTCCCAGCTACCTGACTTACGAGACAGGTGGTAATAGGGGCTATACGGGTGGGGCAAATGAGTGGAGGCGTAAATGGCGCTTGTAAGGAATGCCTGGAATTGACGATCCTGATAAAGTGGAAACCTAATTTAAATAAGCTGAAAAATGCGAGGAAGGTGAACACTTCGGGTCTGACTGACGTATGAGACGCCTTGCTGTTGTAGTCTGAATCCAAGAGGTAGTACTTGCACAATGTGGTAGGTGAAGTGCGCCCAGTTAAAACCCAGCAATGTCGAAGCGCCCCGGGGGGGTGCCCTAGTGCCTTAAACTGGAAGTGCAGGAAAGGATCGCTAATTGGCCATGGCGGTGTTTACAAGGCGTCACAGTTTTCAGGCAAACCCCTGCGACCAAATACAACTGGGTTGTTCGTAAAGGCGAGGAGTGGAGGGCAACACTCTGTCAATACGACTGATGCAGTGGATGGAGTATCGGTAGACACCCTAACTAAGCGTTGGTTGTCCTTTCGTACACGATCGTACCGGACTCTACTGGAGGTCTGAAGTAAAAAGACCCAAGGATGCAGGCAAACCGACGAAACGAAGACCCGCGCCAATCCGCCTAGGATAGTACCTATGCAATTAATCTGATGCAGGTAATACTGTGCGCACATGCAACTAGAAGCATAATGTGAAGCATGATGAATCGTAATCCGTTTAGGATAAATGTTTCGCCTTTTACTAAAGAATTCCGTGTGGGGGTGCAATACAATGAGTCTATATAGACAGTCTTGCAGCGCCTCGTTCTCGGGGCGGTTAAAGTGAAGAAGAAAGTCATCTTGACAGGGCCTCTGTGCGTGCAACCCCCAGACATAATGAGAACGTTATCACAGATACCGAAATCGAACCAGTGGGTACAATTGTACAATCAGTGGGTAGGGCTACCAACTACCATCCTGCCCTTTACTTGAATTTACAGATACCTTAATACCGTCATAATTCCTCAGAGGTCGAGTTTCTGATACATGAGCTCTTTTACAAGTAGCGCCAGGACGCAAAATGCCGCCTCAACATTTATCCGAAAGCTTAACTCCCATTGCTTTCTCCTTTTCGCCGTTTAACCCCACTCGCAAACTCCTATTACAAGATGACCTGGTTTTTTTTCCCTTAATGGGGTCGGATACTGCGTCCTTGTGTGCTTTTGGTCTTTCAAGACAAATGTAGTCAATGGGAAGGGTGTTTCCTAAAACGCTGGGACCTGGTTTTTATTTCCTGAGTGGAATCGCATACTGCGTCGTCAATTTTCTAGAGGACCTACGTCGTAGAATTTTCTAGAAAGATCACGAAAATGGTTTGGTGTCCAGGCCTCGCACCGCACCGTTAAAAAACGACAAATTATACTGAAATAATGAAGGTTTTGCGCTTGATTGCAGGGGGAGAGTAAGGGTTAGTGGTTAGACAGAGGAAAAAGTGCCCCTCGGAACCCAACGCAGAACCTCTTGTAGTATGGGGTGCTTGTTTTTATCTCCAACCACTGGAAATAACATAATTCACACGCACCCCTCGAAGTTGGCCAGAGACTGGACGCTTAAGGTGGTGTTCTTCCGAGGTCGTGAGGTCTTCTGTTTGGGCCTACTTAGGTCATTAACCACGGGCGTCTGAAAATGGGAAAACAGCCTTTTAGAGTTGTGAAAAATTCCCATTGAAATATTCAGAAGACGAGTTGACGAGCAAATGTTGTTTTCGATATATTTTCTTCAGCCAAGTACACTTATGTGGGAACGGGGTATATTTAAAACTGGCAGTGATTGAAAAATAAATAGTGAGTTTAAAAGAAAACGAAAGGACGATCAATGGGACGGTAGATTTATTGGCCTTAGCTGAGGCCTGTGTGGGAGGCCACAGAACGCAAAACGTCAGAGTTGGGCGTGGGCATCGATCATCATTCTGCTGCTACCATGCGTAACAGAATCCTGAAAATGAAGGATCGGCTGGACGCAGGTGAGCAGTCGGACGTTGTCTATCAAATTCCATGCCATAAATGCGCCTGTCACTACACAGGCCAAACAGAACGACGTCTCAGCTCACGAATACTTGAGCACAAACGGGCCGTTCTGGGAGGTGACCCACTATCTCAAGTCCATACTCACACGCTGGAGGAGGTCAATGAGTTCGACTTCGCCAACACGCGGATACTGGGGCGAGCCGGCAACAAGACGGGACGAGAACTGTTGGAGGCGTTGGTGTTGGACATCAACTCTATCAATAGACACATTGATTTGACAGCGTGTTATCACGCACTCCGCCCACGCAGCCAGGTGGCGTAGCTTACATCGCCGCGAAGTACAAACGGCGTCACCACACCGGGGGACCATTGTGGACCAGGCGGCACAAACCAGACCGAGCCATAGACGTAGTCCCCTAAACCCCCCTCCCACACAGCACAACGATATAAATGTTCACACTTTGCTGCACTCTAGCAGCCTCTGTTGATGAACTCCAGTTCGAGTTCGAAAGCTAAGGTCAATAAATCTACCGTCCCAGTGACCGTGTCTTTGTTTTCTTTTAAACATGAACCTGGGATGCGCATATGCTCTTCCATTTGTGAAAAGTTATTTTTAAAAACAGGCTAGGCAAGAGCGGAAGGGCGCAGAAAGTTGCATGTGCTTAGTCAACCTTTGACCACGGTAAGCGCGGAGCCTCAACGAGGTTCTTCTTGGCGCATAGGGTCGGTTTTCGTAACCTGATAACGGCCGCTTCTGCTGTTACTAACAGGCGCTGACCCAGTACCTTAGAGTAGCTAGAGAAGGACCTTATAAATGCTTCCACTGGGTCCACACGATGCTCTTAATCCACCGCATGCACTCTATCCTGGCCATTTTCAGCTACCATGGTAAGCACGGATCCTAAACGAGGTCCATCTGGGCGCCTAAGTGGTGTCCTTCTGAGGTGGTGAGGTCTTACGCTTAGGCCCACTCAGGTCGTCTACCACGGGTGTCTGAAAATTTTTCAATCACCACCATGTTCGACTGTAATGGCCTGGATAGAATTTATCAAAAACAGCGTTTGCTCGCTAACTCGTCTTGTGAAAACAGCACTTGTATTAAGACATGCAAGTAAACAAAATCGGAAGTAAAGTTTGCATGACCAATTTTAGCAGGCTGATCGACAAAAAACAAGAGAAATGGGTGCTATATTGCCAACTAACTTCGGGCGATCTCTGTACATGCAAATGAATGATAAAACAAGCTGTATTATTCTGGACGTGTAGGTTTATTGATCACTGGAGCATCCGTATTCAGCTGACAGTTTATTAAATTAGTAGACTGATGTCAAAAGAAGTTGCAGCGCGAATTCCTTTTGACCGTAGCTCTGCCATCCACTGTGCCCACTGCCCGTATCACCTGACAGACAGGTTTTTGAAAGGCAGGAGGAAGTATGGTCGACTCTCTCAGCACATACTCCCAATATAACCACTCTGATAGACTTTTGGACTATCACAACGAGTTAAAAGCCGTGGCTTGGAAGACTGCCCCATGGCAGAATAGCTTGGTCCACTTCTCAGCGCGAAGAGTGAGGCTGAAATGGCTTCTTCTTGACGAGGCGTTTCTAGCACTCCCACTCAGTTTAAAGCCGAGTCGCCTCAATTTTTTTTTGTTC
>CACRXP010001071.1:23140-62784 GCA_902702965.1 Spirometra erinaceieuropaei | reverse complement strand
CCCTCTGGGCTGTCGGTCGGCCGCATTACCTTATGGTAACTGCATGCTATTTTAGACTAAGCGACGTTTCCGCACATGTCACTCAGTTCAATTGTTAATTCCTGTGGACAGACAATGTGGAAACTAGCACAGTGAGCAGCAAAAACGACCACTAAAAGTCTAAAGGGAATGCACAACTCATTGCGTCGAAAGATGTCTGCTGCCCGGGGCGCACAAAGACACTGGCTTCCAGAATTTTCGAAGTGCAACGGACACGATCCAGAGGGTGAGAGCTCGAAGAAATTTAGCAATACGAATGCCAACGGAGTGACAACAAAAGTGGAGTAGACAGAAATAGCTGTAGTGAAATGAAAATGCGTTCTCTCGCGGCCACTGTGTTCTCCCTAATTTTACCCGCGATAGACCAGTTTATTTCGCACATTGATGACGCTGTATCGTCCATAGTGCGTTCTGTTTCATTTCTGTTCATAGCTATTTCCATTTGGATTCATCCTCACCCTACTGTTTATTGATTGGATAATGTTAGCCAAGCCTTATTTGCTATTTAGGCTGCCCCACCATTTTATCCAATACGGGTGCTTCCCTTCACTCTCAGTGCCAACGCGCCAGTCATCTACCCCAACTATCAGACCTCTGGTCAACGTCGACTAATTATGTCCAGCTGATAGTTGGCATTCACACCTTTGACCGTCCAACCGTGTGGCCTGGTGGCATCGCGTTGTGGCTGCGATTTGTAGAGTTCCGTTCCGCCCTTCGACAGATTATACGAGAAAATACGAAATGTCACTGCGTAGTTGCAGCACTCCCAATGCATATCGTCACTGACCTTCGCGATATCCTAGATTGCTGCCCACAGAAGCCCCGTATATTGCCCTAAAGGAGACTCCTATCTCCCGCATTTCCTTATTAACGCAAAGTCTTCAGCGATCGATTTCTGCGGAGGGGGACCTTGGAGACAGGAAGCTTACGCCGCTTCTTAGGCGTTTAAAGCAGCAGGCAGACGGAAAAAACCTGGATGCCTTCATGTCGTCATACCCAACTCAGATTCTGGATACCCTGAGATGCGGACCCGGACGTTTTGGTAATTGTTCACTATTGAGCCAGAAGCCCCTTCTCCTGTCGACTGCTATCGGGAATGTTAACCAAGATGGTGTGAGCGTTCGTTGACCAGTTTACAGGACAAGCTCTTTCCGTAGCGCTTTGGGACTCAATCTAGAGTCCCCGCAGGTATCCTGCTATAGTCCGCATTGCTTGCCATCCTGACTGTGGCGACACACGGTCCAATTATTCTTCGTTTGAGTGTGGTGCACAGAACTGTCTTCTTTGCCCCTGTTTAGGTTGCGGCTGCTTTTGGCGCCAGCATATTTTCTCTGCACAGTTCCCGCCAGCGGATTAGCGCTCTAAACTCATTTTCAAATATTTTTTTCGAATCTGATCCATCTCTACACACACACGCCGGAAACAACGAAAAATCCCACGCTTTCGAAAAAGACTTTGAGGAGGATGGGAGAGCGAGAGAGAGAAAGAAAAATAGAGGACGAGAACGGTGCGACGAACAAGACGCCGCAGTTTCACGCAGGCTTATTTTCCGTGGGGAGCAATTCCTAACAATGCATTTTGGTGGCAAAACCGGTTTTTTTATCTTTCGTTAAAGTTAGAGACTAAGAACACGACGACGTAGCCCAGAGTAGCGTCTTTTGTGTATTTTTGGTTATTTCGAGGTTATTTAACAAAATCACGTAATTTTGGACAACAAATTATGGAGATATTGAAAGTGATTACTTGTCTCTTTCAGGATTCTTCCCAAAATTATACTCTTATCCAAGGAATGTATGGGAAAGAAGGGAAATTTAGCTGGGAATGCGAACTAAAAATAAAATTTTTGTCAAAAGGCAATTCGGCGAGCATAGGTCTGCTTTCGATAAATTCTCTTCATGCCTGTACATCTGTATGGCTATTGCGGTAATGAATTAAAAGATACGGGCATGAAGAAGAAGACGCCTAACTCAAGCTGTATCACCTTTCCAGCAGCTGACGCCCGTGTACTGTTCTCCACCAGTCCCATCCTATACGAAGAGGACAAACTGCCAGCTCAGACCACCTCTATGCGTATTTACTCCTTCGCCTGCTCCTGTGGGGTACGAACCGGCGTTTAACCAAAAGAATAAAAGAACATCTGTCAGCATGGCTATGAAAGGGTCAAATAAACAACATCAACAGCTCGATCCTCGTGCACATGGTGGATACAGACCAGGCCAGAGAGGCCTTCAGAGTTATTTACAAGGTCCCATCAAGCTATCCAAAACTACTTGAGCAGCGCTTGTTGGCTACGTCAGAGGCGTCTGCATCAGGCTACGCGGACCGGTTCTATGCGACAGAAGAACTTCATACGGGTCCCACAGTTGCCATGGCTCAACGCCACCAAGCCAGCCAGCCTCATGTAATTACCTTCGCAGAGACCCACCTTCTCCCTGGCGCTGACTGGAAATGTGGTATTTCACCCTCCCCCTCCCCTCCCAAACCTCCCCAAACCCTAGCTACAGCTTAATTATCTACTTTCCCGTATCTTTTAATTCATCACCTCAATAGCCATATAAATGTACAGGCATGAAGAGAATTTATCGGGAGCAGACATATGCTCGCCAAATTGCCTTTTGAAATTTACAATGGGAATTTTCGCAACTCTAAAAGAGTTCTTCGGTGTTCTTAATACACTGACCTATACTCAGGGATCTTCAACCCCTTTAAACGCATCTGTGTGTCCAAGAGCGCATTTATTCAGTAAACCGAAAGTGTTTAATATTAGATTGCCTCTATAATCTAAGACAAAGATAAAGACCCCTTTTTGACAATAGCTGAATAGTATCGTTTTGAGAGCAGCGTTCTTCTTCGTGAAGTGGGGCAACGAAATTTCTTTTGCATACTAATTATCCTTCATTTAGGGACAAAACAGGCTGACTGGCTGTGACATCTTCTTGTTACATAATAGGCCACGAACTTACACTTTTGCAGCTTTCATCAGGCGACCGTAGCCCTCATGTCGCTTAGCCGGTTTTGTAACCAATTTGGTAGCCCATAAGCACTCTGAATTGAGGTATCTAACTGGTTGCTATCGGCTAGTAAGACAGAAAGGATCATTCAAGTGTCCCTACAGCACGGGTATGGTGAACGACTCCAATTAACGGCAGAAATCCAAACGATTTCTGTGTTTCATTGCATTTCCGCGGATTACTACCTGGCGTGCTGTCTCACCCGTAAAACTCCCATTAACACCATCCTCGTATGACACGATCCACAGTCCACCGACAGTTAAGCGGGGTCCTTCACCCAACCGTTGCTGCTCCCACTGTTTGCTGGCAAAACATCTGGACATTTTTAAACTAAATGCGGGTTTTGAAAATTAAGTACCGTGCGATTCAAAAATCCCCGTCTCTATATGTCTGACAGGTCGGTTTCACCTGTTAACATGTACAGTCACTTGATAGACTGGATTTACTTCATTGGTTGATATTCTTTATCTCCTAGTAATGCTCTCTATTGCACTTTCTTAGTTGTAGATAATATAAGATTTCATTATTACGGTTTGAGAGAAACGGCCGGCAGCAGTAAATTTTCAATTGCCGATGGGGGAGCGGTATAGAGAAGGACCCCACTTAACTGTCAGTAGACTGTGGATCGTGCCATACGTGATTTATGGTAAAGGGAGTTTTATGCGTGAGGCAGCACGCTAGACAGTATGCTGACAAAATGAAAGAAAACTCAGAAATTTCCTGGATAAATGCCGAAAGTCTTATCCTACTCTATCGTGTGACAACAAAAATGAGAGTAGTAATTAAACAAGAAACAAAAGGTAAATTCCACAAAATAACGGATTTTGATTTAAGGTTTGAGGTCGTGGGAAGTAATCGCTTTTGGCAGTGTAATTTCTGCAACAGCCTGCAAATGTATGCCAAGATAAAACACCATATGATACGATCCAGAGTCTGCTGACAGTTAAGTGGGGTCGATAGTGTTTACAGTTATCCGCGTTGTTGTTCACCAGAGTTATGCCAAGGTTCGTCAAAATTTTCAACAACTTCCTAATGATGCCCGGCCAGCTGGAACAACAGACCAATACTGGGAATGGAATTATGAAAAAAAACTGGAAACTGTTCCTATAAATAGGCTTTTTAAAACTATTGTCAGAGCGTGTCCCGCCCCTCTCCGGTTGTCCTGACATCGTCAAACAATCGAAGCGAAATAAAACGAAGGGAAAGTTGGAGTGCGATAGGTGTTGCGACAGTCTGCTGTCCCATGATATCCGCACAAATCACTGCCCTGGGACGTACGGTTGAGGTGTAGCGGTCAGTCATCATAACAGGTCTGGCGTCATTGTTCAAGACCTAACTGCCTCACGATCGACACCATCACTTCATTCAGTGTCTGGCGGGGCGCTGTGGCGGCCAACTATCATGACTGGTCTGGCCTCGATGCCTCAAGGTCATCCACCCCTTGCAGCGAGCCGTCCCAGACGAGCTGACCTGAAGCCACTCGACTGACTTCAGCTCGGACACAATTTCGTCCACACAGCGTCGCGGCTACCCATGCGCCACTTGAGTGCGCCAGCCCCTGCAACCAGCAAAACAAGCCACTGGGACACCACTCCTCGGCAAATGCAACACACACGGACTGGAGGACACCACTTGAGCTTGGCCCACGAGCCTACAAAAGCAGCTGCCACCACTGTCCCAGGGACTCTCAGGCATGACTGAACGCAGTAAACACCAGCCCTGACTTCGCCAGTGGCCACTGCTGCCTGAGAGGACGACCTCGGGGTTCTGTGCACAACAAACCCTTCATTCCTGTGCCTTCTGTCTTCTCCCTCCAACGCTAGGATTTGCCCCGTTTACGGGTAGCGCTCAGACTGCACACACTTACACCGCTTGGTCACAGCAGAGGTCAAAGCTTGTGACAATTAACTTTTATGTTTCAGAGACTAAATTCGTGGTTGTTATTGGGCCTAACTAAGAACCGACACTGTTGATGCTAAAAGGACGCATTTCGGGGAGGCAGTAAAGGCGAGGTAGACTCGATACCTGGAAAAATCCACCGGACGACGCGCGTTTGGGTCGAATTTACCCACCCAACCTACAGCAAAGTCTAGAATCCACCAAATCTGATACAATAAGCTGACTGCCCAGGCAGGATTTCCTAAGTAATTCACCTAGAATACACCAGATGACTACCAGGCATACGTAATTCATGGATGTTTTGGCAGGTTTTGAATGATTTATTTTGACTAAAATCACGTCTCGCACCTCAGTGGCAGTCATCTGGTGGATTCTAGCTGTATTACTTAGGAAATCCTGCTTTGGCAGTCAGCTTACTGTATCAGACTTGGTGGATTCCAGACGTTGCAGTAGGTTGGGCGAGTAAACTTAATCCAAATGTGATTAAACTCGCGTCGTCCGGTGGGGTCTCTTATCACAGGTGGTTATAGCGTTGGCTGCATTAAAAACTTCTCTTACTGTCGTGGGTTCGAATCCCACCGTGGCACTGAGTTTTCTACAGTTGGGTCATAGTGAATGGAAAACTAGTCGTTTAGTCGTGCAGTGCGTGACCGATTTCATGAAATGTAAGCCGAAATTCTGAAATGCGTGTTCGATTAGCGAGGATTACTAAGGTGGGTATGTAATATTGATTAGTATGCAGCATAACACTATAGCATTTCGGACTCGCCAGGATGTCGGTTTTTGAATGCACTCCTTTTTGACCTCCTGCAGAAACCACACTCGGCAAAATATGGCTACTTAATTAGCACGCGTTTTTCACATTGATTTTTGATGGTCTTATATATTCAAATATATTTTAGAGAAAACAGGTATAAAATATGCTCTCTTTTATGCCAGAAGAAAGGGCACATTACGCTTATAAAAAGTTTATTATTATGAGATTTTTTAACACCGTACAATGTCCACTCATGAAGCAGCGTACCTCTCGGTTTGCCAATGATCCTCATGAAATGTACAACACAGTCTTTTTAAAGACATAGAGGAATATGTGATTTTTTGCAAGGAAAGTTTACACTTTAAAGATTTAAATCGTTAAATGTTAGTGCAACGGCTGATCAGGCATAAAATTATTCGAAAACTGGGGAACTCTTTCAAAACCTTTATATTTGTATTTCAAGCTATCGGTTCGCAATGTAGGACGTTTCGAATCAATGACTTTAACGACGGCTTGAATGTTGGCATCCGCGACGCTAAATGTGGCCAGTTCAACCGCGGATTGCAAGTACATTCTGACGAAGTTTCCTCCAGGTGAATCTCGAAGTCATACTTCACCCAGCACATATTTGGAACCTCACGGTAACAGACTTAACTTTCCTCACTAAAATATTTCCCTCAGAGGCAACATTTCAGAGAAAAAGCCAACCTTATCTTTCATTTCTTCAGGGATTCAGTAACTGAAATAACTGCACATGTAGGACGTTGGCAACATTGTGCCGAGCTTGATTACATTTATTTCAAATAAAAATATAAGATTAAAATTGTGTTAACATCCTGTGAATCAAACACTTCATGCCCCGATCACTCTCAGGATCGTCCAGCATTGCAGGCCGCAGAGTCCACTTTGAATCGTCGTTGTAAACCGAAATTTTACTGTGCTGAGCCCTCAGCAACACAATATGGCCATTGTTGGATGCTGGACGTTGACGAGAAATGAGTAGGCCAGCGTATCTATCCGCCGCATTAACTTGTTTCAGCTGGCCTCCGAGTGAAAGACACCCGAATCGATTAGCTGAAGGACCTGTGCGTTTGCCCAAGTGCTTAAACGCGTATACAGTTCGACCCAGAATTCGGTCAGTACTGCTGCTCCGTGTCGGATATTGCCAAAGTTACCGAAAGATACTATGTAACTTAAAAATTTTCCGCCTATTCAATTACGGATTAACGGTTTTAATTTAGGTAATCAGACAATCAAAATCAAATACTCTGTTTTTGGAAGGCAGAACCATTGGCAATTCTCCACTTTCGTCTATTTTCCTGGACACGCTGATGAACTAGCATTAACTTTTGGACTCGTCTGAGGAACCATCCTTTTGTTCATTTTAGTAGGCTATGATGTTAACGAATCCTTACTTGGCAGTGGGGTACATCTATCTGTATGTTATCAAACCTAGCCCTCATCAGGAAACAGGATGGCGACAAATCCATACTTACCTCAATATTCGCGGGGGACAGTTCGTTCACCTAAATTTACCGGAATTCCGCTAATGAACTCACCAAACCTGCCTGACTGGCAAAACATGCCGATACCTATACACTTTAGAAAATGTCCATGGGAAGTTGAGCATGCATTATTCAAACACTGCGTACAAGGAAGTGTTAAGTAGCATGTCCTCAGGAGAGGCGTTGTTTGAGGAAGTAAATGAAGGCAGTAAAGGGCTCGTCTACTTACCTTGTGAAATCGTAGACCTTCACTCCAGGCCTTTAGTCCTGCTTCGCTAGTTGCCGCAATGACGATGACAGAGTCGGTATCGACAAAACCCACCGTGGATGGCTGCAAAGTGTATACGAGAAAGCTCTGTTTGCTGAATTCTGTTCTGTTGACATAGTGAGACAAGCAAGGCTTCTTTGATTGCAATTGAAGCCGAAAATCTGTAATACGAGTCCTAGCAACATGCAAAATTGTAGTCTAATCTCAAGTTCTAATTTGGAAAAAATTGAATAAACAACAGGGCAATTCAGTCGGTAAGGTGTATTTTTAATACGTTCGAGTAGAGGAGTCAACTGCCCGTCTTTAGAGTCTGGGGTGTCATCTGCACATTTTGCCTGATGAGGCCGTTAAAAAAGGCGTTCCGTCAGGTCTAAATCCTAGTTATTCGGTACCGATCCTGTTGAACAGCATGCGGCGCGTCAGCATCCCCGCTAGTTACTTACAGTGCGGTGAACAGCGTTACTTCTAGTGTCCCTCTCATTGATTGGTACGTGAGTAGTGTTTATCAGATGGTGAGGCCTGTCACCGCCGTCCTCTCGATCGTAAAATATGTATGTTTGATTAAAAGCATCAGTGACCTGCTTTTGGCTACCCACTGCTGTGTTTTCCGTGTACGATGATAAAATACATGAAGAGTGTCGCAGAGCCGCGTACGCTACAGGGAGGTCCATGCAGCAGCTGATTCTGCGGTGTGTTGGCACATGCCTCTTATAGCTTTCTTGCCTTGTACCTGAGACTTAAACCTTACCCTGTGACGTCAACCTCTTAGCATTGCATTTCTGCACAATTTGGACGGAATGCATTATTGCATGCAACTATAAATAAATGATTTCATTAGAAGACCCTTTGGGGTCTCGTCATAGCAAGTAAATATAAATGCTCAAGTAAATTTTGGAGCAATCAGACAGTTTCTGTAAACTATTCAGTTTTTGTTTGTAGAATAAACAGTTACATATAAAAACGGTCATCGGGAAGTAAAAAAAACCTTATAAAAAAACTAGATTGGTATGAATTGGGTAACTTTTAAGCAGAAAAAAGCTGACGCTTATGAAAGGGAAAATATGCGGGTCGAACAAGACTGGCCTGCATATGTTATTTCATAAGGGATTCAAAACGTAAATCGTCAGGGCAGAGCTTGCTAAACCGAATGAGGTTATCCGCCTTGCTGCGGCAAGACAGAGAAACCCAGTCGCGAGACGGAGACTTCGCCCTCCAAATAATCAGTTAATCCTCACGTGTCTGTTCCAAACCAACACATGAGGAAAATATGTACTTCGATATGTCATTTTTGTGTGGTTTTCTAGGGTGTTTTTGACATCACCTCATTACAACATTACGAAAATTATATGAAACAAGGACAAGAGGAGAAATGAGCTCGGGTCTCTAAGTCACGATCCATTAACCCCTCACTGGTATTCTTTGTAGCCGCAAATCTTCAACCTCGGTCTAACTTCCGATGGCATGAGAAGCCATAGGGTCCCTTCACTTATGACAGGCTTACGCAGCCGGGCTTAAGCGAGAACTTTGAACTCCGAGCGATTACGTAAGAAAAAAATCCGAACGTCGGTTTTAACAAAAAAAATCGTAGTAGCGTTTCCTCATCCACTGCACAATTTAGACTCAGCGACGTAAATAGACCTGTCTTTTATTCCACTGGTATTTGAAAAGTCAGGCAGACTATCCCATGCTTCTCGAAGAATGGGACTTTTCTCGGTGAACCATGACCATGAGTTTATGTTTGGACTCGACCGTAGTCTGCGTCCCTCCTAGGTAATAAGCGTTCACTAACATAGCTGGGGAGGAGCAGGCGCACATAACCTCCAATGAGTAATTAGAAGGGCCGGCTAATCGTTTCGCATATTCGGCGCACACTGATTGGTCCGTAAGACTTGTCCAACTGATGACTCATAAATCACGCACGCTCATCCCTCACCTCGTGACGTGTGCTTGGGCATCACCAAGATGATGTCGTTGCTGAATGACTTACGCTCTTTGGATAACTTCCTCCGATTTGTCCTCAACTCTAGATGCCAACAGATTACCAAAGGTAGGACAGAAGACAGTGTCCCTTTAAAATGGAGAAAATGAGAAAAAGAGATACTCCGCTATTTGGTTGTCTGAGCGCACATGTGGGTATTTCATGTCCACTCACCAGAAAGGCTATGGAGAAGGGAGTAGGCGCTTGGAAGGGATCCTTCTCTGTGCGGTCTCCACGAGCCACATAGACGTCCATTGTACTTAGGTCCAGAAGGAAGTCAGAATCCTTAGAGTTCTGGGCAAAAGAGACGAGCGGATGACTGGTAGTATGCCATACGCAAAACGGTGCTGTCTAATTAATGAATCTACTCGGGAAAACATAATAAGCAAGCCAAGTCCTGATTAGAAGGCCAAGGTTAGAAGGCATCAGAAAAAGAGATTTATTGTGAGCGAAGTCCTGAGATGTCCTCGAAATGAACCAGTGGCCGCTAACGAGGCCAGAGCGTGTGTTGACGTTGTCACGTCGTGCTTGACAGAGAGTTTGAGACAATGACACCAGCTGCTATATGGGGTTGTGGAAAAAAGTATCCGTGCCTTTGAGTTTGAGTGGGTGGGTTGTGGCATGTCCCCCTGGGGCATGGACGTCTGAATACGTGCGCATGCGCATTTTTGTGGTGGTAACAATCGGGAGATGACACCCAAAAAAATCGGCCTAACCAAAGCAGCCTATCTTACGGGACAGGTGGTAAAAGGGGTTTTATGGGTGGTGGCTGGTGGGGATGTATGATACTAGCCGACGCAAAGCCCTATTTGAAGAGATGAATGATGGAAGTTGGCCCGCTCTCCGTTCTGTTATTGCAAAACGGGTCGCCAAAACAGTATATCGGTAATGGATGAGTGGAAGGCGTATCATCGTCTTCCCTCAGAAGGTTATCTACATGTCTCAGTTAACCACTCAAAGAACTTCAAGGACCCTACCACCGAACGGCACACCAATGCCATTGAGGCATACTGGAGTAGACTGAAAAGGAAACTCCACGAGGGAGGCCCTGTATGTGGTCGAGCTGTGTGGGCTCGCATAGACGGAGTACAGTATCGTCTTTGGTTTGGCCTCAATGCTATGTCTTTGACAGATGCCTGGGAACTGTTCCTGTCCCATGTTGTACAGACATATCCTATTTAAAATTAAGATTGTTTTGTAATAAACTGCCATAATGCGAATGTATGCCGTATATTCAGGTGTACGTGTGTAACAGCGACCATCGTCCACGTAACCTCCTGCGATGTTCGTTCGGTCTGCCCGTGTTACGCCGTCGCGGAAAGTCCAAGTAGTGCGTGCAAGTAGGCCTGCAGCCGCTGATATAGCCCGAAAGCGTTTGAATCCACTGTTAAAGGTATTATTTCTAGGTAACGGAATTTTTTGGGTGCCATCGCCCGATTGTTGCCTTTGTGGTTGCTCAGACTGTAAGATCAGTGCGTTCGGAGCTGCTGGCCGGGAAGACGGATTGGCGCGGTGGAGCTGGACGCTGAGCATAGGTGCCGGTCATTGTAATGACACCTGCCACCTACAGCTCCCCGCCAAACATAGAATATAGTGAGAGTGTCAGTCGTGAGGTGAACGATGATAAGGAAGATGTGGGTCTGTTTACATGCAACTTTTTGGAGCATATTTAAACTGAATACATGGAAGCTAACTCCGGCTAAATCGTTCCACACGCGTTAGGCGTCATACGTCCTTTCTGGTCATAAGTCCTTACGATTATTTGGTTGTGAAGTTTGTAGGCGAACGACACGCAGTTGTCAATGCAAACTAAATCCGCATTAAACTGTTTTACGGACCGTGTATTATATCATCGAGTAACGTCAGTGAATAAATGACCTTCATAAGTAAGGTGTGGTTATGTAGCCCCACCTGGGAGGGTCTAGGGCTGAGGTGAAGGTTTAGGGCTGGGTTTGGGGTTAGGGTCAGGGTTAAAGTTAGGGCCTAGGGTTAGGGTCGGGGGTTGGGGTTAGGGGGTTATGGTTAAGGGTTAGTGCAACTATTTCTCAACCATTCAAAGCACAACCGCGCATCCCCAATAGTTTTTCTTTTGGCATACAATTGTTTAACCTCGCCGTCTGTGCGTTCAGCAGTCCTAACTGCAAAAATCCCTACTACCACCGGTCCCTTATTACAGGTGGCTAGGCTTCCGTTGACCTCAGGTGGAACCAGACAACCACATCTGACCCTAATCTGCCATTAATTTCCAAAGTAGTTATGGCAGGGGCACGCTTACCGATCGCTTTTACGGAACTCACTCGTCCCATTATGCCTTGGGGCTCCCTCTCGGGCCCAACCAGCAGCCGCAGAGCGGCTCACGGTATAGGCAGAATATCATTATCGACATAGACAAAGAAGGTTGGAATGGCCATTTCTGGCCTATTAGCCGTTGCAAGCCAGTCATACCTAACCCCAAAGTGTGGAACACGTGAACTTCTAACCAACCGGTCGCGGTTTCGAGCCCCAGGTGTCACCCTCCTCGGGCTTGAGCAGGGCTGGTTGACGACTACTACTAAGACGGAATTGATCACTCCAGTCTCGCCTGTCTTTGTCCAAACTGCTATTCTACAAAAGAATTATTTAGATCTCCAAAAATATGAGGTTTATTTTCCTCTAGAGGACTGAGCGACAAATCTCGTAAGCTTTGTTATAACAAGGGAACTAGAGTTATTAGTACATTTATTTCGTCCGTACAAAAAGCCTTTCAGGAAATCTAATTCAGGTATAAACAGCTACGCTAACAACAAACCAGGCATAAGGTTAGCTTCAAATACGAAAAAAATTCACCAGAAGATTTAACGAAAACTCCTCTGGGAGCATTCTCCAATCAGAGCTCGAAACTGTTGGTGTCTACTCATATATCAGGAAAAATTAATCCCGAATTGCGGACTACACTGTTCATGGGCTATTTTTTCTGCAAAATATTGCTATAATGTGTTTAGTGATCGCTGAATATTCCGTCGCGGTTTCATGGTACAACTTCCTTGAAGAAAGATTTGGACTACTTATGAATGGTGTGAAGTAGGCCAGGTGACAACAGTCCACACCATCCGTAGAAAGCGTGCCATTCCATAGATGACTCCCATTCACCAGGCTACGCGGACAAATCAGCAGCGCCGAATTCATGGTCTGGGGGGCGGGGAATCATATTTACATTAGGATACAAATTTACATTTTCCTTGGCCAGGTTGCTGGAATTCGAAACATGGGAGTAATAATCCACTGGTCTCAGAAATCAGTTTTTGTAGTCCTCATCTATTCACCTACCGGGAATTTTTAATCTGCCAACAAAAGCGAGTAGGCGAGTTCCAGGAAGCAGTGCAGAAAAAGGAGATGCGATCGCTTGGACATGAAGGTATTAGTCTGATGTTTCGGTTTCGCACTCAAACCCATCAGCTGCGGTTGTCTCTGATGATGAATTTGAGTGAGAATACGAAATGTCAGGCCAATAAACTCCTTGTTCTAGTGATCGCATCTACTTAGGTTACGATGATTGTTTGCAGGTCCGTATAGGAGTCATTAATAGTCCAGATTCCATCACAGTTGTGGATTCTTTGCGTGAAGATTATTCTAGGAGTCAGCATGCTGTCACCGGGAACTGTCGGTTGCGCGCGCCCTTCCCCGCGTGATTGATTATTTTGTCGAGGCAAACTCGCAGTACTGAATACCAGGGCGGCAGATTGTCGTGCATGTTAACTGACTGCTGACCTACCCTGACCGAAATCTGATCTCGACTGACGCTCACAGGAGAGGCGTTTTTGGCCGCGTTTTTGTTTCCTACGGTTTTCATCCTATTATGTTGCCGACAACCTCACATTTTTATTTAATGTCTGTCTGCTAGCGCTGTAGGATTGCACTTATTCATATAGAAGCTTCTTTTTTAAGGATGTCCTTGGATTACAAACTGTTGATATACGTATATTTTTAACCAAAGTGGAAGACGAAAGCTTTCAAAATTGAGCACTTCTAACCTTCTTGTGCGCCTTCTTAGTAAAGAAAATGGCCGAGGCGACAATGAAGCAGAATGCCTTGATCCAATTGCACTGCGGTCGTTTTAACCATAGCACGCCTTCCGAGACGCCCCGGAGATCATCCACTGCACTCACGGGTCGAGGAACTGAGCTGCTGGCACCGTCAGTTCTTGTAAGGACTTCTCGCTGAATGATTATGGAAGAAGGTTAAGTCGGCAGCTGTTCGCTGGGTTTATTAAATGTCAACTCGATTTTTGGTATGCTTTTGGTGGTTAGGCTATCACAGCGTGACAGAAGCATAACAACTTTGACTTTTGTTGGGCTGAGACAGCGATAAGGACTCAAATGCGATCCTAGTAAATATGCTTTAAGCCTGATCTGGGAGGAGAAGGCAGTACAGTACCTCTATCCGAACGGTCTAATGTTGTATGAATGCGTTGATAACTCTTTGCTTTTGGGAGCTTCTGCCCGGATCTAGGACGCTACCGGTGTGAGCTGACGACAGTGTAAGCAGCTTATGATCTTCCCTGCTCTCAAAAACATGGACACGTTCACCACTACCTCACTACCAACACCGTTCTCAGCACGCTAGCGCACGAGCCTCTCCTGTGGTAACCGACAACAATACATTTCCTATAGGCCGTCTCCTGAACACGTCCGGCTCCTCCCCCATCCCAGCCCTCCGGACAAATTATCTCTTTGTGCAACATGTGTTCACATTCTTATTGTTGTCTGTTTTTTGCATATTTCGGGCCATTTTTCATCGTTAGAACAACTTCCATTGTTGTATTGTCTTTCTTATGGCCGATTCGCATGGATGCGTTGGCTAATAAGTCTGCCGGTCACTCTACATGGGTGATAACTTCTGAAACGTTCTCCATAGTCTACTGTGTTCATTCCATATCATGACAGCCTGCATTTGTAGTATCAGTGGCCGTGTCAGTAGAACAATGGAATGAAAAATTGAATTACCTCACGCTTAATGCCGTCTGGGCTTCGAATAAGGTTTAATTCAGTTGATAAAGTTCCCTGAGCATATCAGAAACGGTCGGTGGGTAAGTATGGTTAAAGTCTGCCAGAGACATGGGGAGGGAAGACCGCCAGTAACTTATGTCCATATTTTGCCGTTTTTACGCCAGGTACGTTCATGTCCGTGTCCGAGTCCTGTTATGACGAGCAAACATACGCAGGACTCACTGACAGATTCCAAACCCTGCCGTACTCCTCACATGCTTGAACGCTCTCAAGGCTTTTCCCAACGACTACTGTTCATTGGCAGTTTGAAAACTAGAGTCTCTGCCAGGATATATTAGAGGAATGCTGGGGCGGGAGGAGTCTACTTGTGAGCCGAACTCCTCACAGCTGTGTCATGCGGCGGCAACATATCAGCGAAATACACGTGTATGGGCTTCCAACTATTACCTGTGCTGGCACTTATGACATATCGTGCAACTGGATGCCGGTTTGTAGTTGATGAATAGTGCGTGATTAATGCGCTGTTCCTGATGGACTTCGGCCCAAATACAGTGGGTGACCGATCTCATTAATGTTCGTCAAAATTCCGGAATGCGTTTCCGATTAGGAAGGATTACTTAAGTGGGGTTGTTATACTGATTATCATGCAGCATAACCCTATAACATTTCGGATTCGCCAGGATATCGCCTTTTGAATGCATTTCCTTTTGGCCTCCTGTATAAACCGCACTCGGCAAAAAATGACTACTTGTGTAGCATGCATTTTTCCTATTGATTTTCGATGGTCTTATAAATTCAAATATATTTTATAGAGAACATGCATAAAAATATGCTTTCTTTTACTCCTTTGGTAGAAAATCACATTGTCATGATATCTGATACTTGAAGACAGTGTAAATTTGGGTTTTAAAGCAGTTTATAATCATGAATATTTTAAGACCGTGCGATGTCCATGCATGCAAGACCGCACATGTCCGTTTACCAATGCTCCTCATGAAATGTACAACACAGTCCGGATCCATTGCAAAATTTCATGAAGTCTATGCAACATCTTTTTAAAACATGGAGGAATATATGATTTTCCTTACGCGGAAAGCATGCACCTTGTAGAATGAAATTTCTAAACGCCGATGCAATGGCAGATCAGGCTGGAAATTATTCGGGAATTGGGAAGCTTTTAAAACCAAAATGTACACTTTCTTCAGGTATAAACTATGACAATAATGTGGTTTCCTCCCAAATGAACGAAGGAAAGCATATTTTATGTATATTCTTTATAAAATATATTTGAATTTATGGGACAATCGAAAATCAATAGAAAAAATGTATGCTACATAAGTAGTCATTTTTTGCCGAGTGCAGTTTCTAAAGGAGGTCAAAAGGAAATGCATTCAAAAGGCGACATCCTGGCAATTCAGAAATGTTATACGGTTATGCTGCATGGTAATCAGTATAACAACCCCACTTGAGTAAACCCTTCTAATCGGAAACGCATTCCGGAATTGTGGCTAACATTTCATGAGATCGGTCACGCACTGTATTCATGTCGAATTCCAGGCTGAGCCAATGATTAATTATCAAGGAAATTAAAAATTTGCAACCAACAAACTCGTCTACAGGATCGTAGAACTGGCCGCAAAAGTTTTTGTGTTCAGTTTGAGTCTACAAGTCTAAAATGGATCGATATACTCCAAGTAAGCGACTACTTTCTAAGGAAATCAAAAACCTGCAATGATCATTGGCTGTTTTCAACTTTTTTTGCATAATTACGTCAATTTACAGGCTTGGTTATAGATACTCAAAAACGCTAGTGGTTTAGATCTGAACCCGTGCTGAGGAGGCCCCATCATGAGCGGCTCCAACAAAAGCATCAGTCTACCTACTGTTTCTGCAGCTGGTGGGACCCATTGAAGCATACATCACTAAAGAAACCTTCTCTCCGTCAAGATCCTTTAAGTTTTATCTAGAGAGTCGTGTTTTTGAGATATCACACCTTTTAATGTCGATTGATTCACCATACGGATAGCACAGGTAGTGGCTTAAAGCCCGTATGCATGCATTTCGTCAAAATTCTGTCGCTACATGATACAGCTGTGAGGGATTCGTCTCACCAGTGAGTCCTTTAGCCTTCCTATGAGCTTTCAGTTGTGGAATTGCACCTTTTTCATTCCCCGAGAAAGAAATTTGTAAACTTGGGGAAAAGTCCGCGGTAAATACCTTTTCGGCTTCTGTTCGGAAGTTCATATGACCCGTAGAACTGGAATCTGTCTGATGTTCTGTGTACCAACACCGTAAAATTTACAATCGGCCAGTAGGCAGCCAGTAGTGTGCAAATGTTTACGGAGAGCTTGTGAATATTACTCGGTTGCTCACTGGAGCTGATAATTCAGGTTAGAGCTCAACAGCGCACCTATGGTTTGGTGGCTTATGACTACTCTTGGTAGTACTAACTTCAAATGTTGATGAAATTCGAAATCCGAAGAACTTGGCATGGTTCAAAACAGGATCATGAAATTCTGTGTAAGCATCCGATGCTATAATGCCGTTCCCTAGGTTAGCATATCGAAGGTTAGCTTTACAAAATTCGTCTAATGCTGTCTGTTACATTTCCGTTTTTCAACCCGCTGTCCTCTGCAGTATACCGCCAAGGATGTACACTTTTGACTAGTTTACTGTGACTTTCCGTACTTTTAATCACTTCGAGGTTAGGTTTTTCTTCGTAGATAAAAAGAAAGGGGTGCCTACCATTTCGTCGCTCAGATGATACTTCCGCGGATTCCACCGAAACCGAAATCGGGGCGATTCATCGGCCGTAAGCCAGCGTTCGTAGAGATCAAACACGTACTCATGGTCCTCAATCGCCCGCTCTGAAAGATAAAAGTGACTTGCATGCCTTTTTTAAAAAAAGGAATAACTCCTGATGGTTGCACAACTCGTCTCCTATCTTTAAGGAGCCCGATCTTATATCGTAGCCGCACTTGCAGTAGACAAGCCCCAGCTATCTGTCATAGGGGACGGGTGGTAATAGGGGGTATAACACCAACCGCTAACCCCTTATACCAATCCCTAACTCATAAGCCTAGTCTCCAACACTTACCCCTTACCCTAACTCTCTTGACAACATCATGTTGACGAAATACACTTTATACAAATGCCTGGTAGACATGATAGTTTGACCGTCATAACCTACGGGGTATCCATCTTACGTCCCACAGCTGGGCGGGCTCAGGGACTGTGACTCGCGCGGGAACAAGTTAAAGTGATTTTTGACTTGCGATGCATTTACCGCACTCTCTCCTCGCCCACCTGAGCCAGGCGTTAAGAAGACTGGGGGCGAGATCGGGTGCAAGCGGCTGGCGTCGCGCGAACCTGCAACTGGGCGCGCCACGCCAATTAGGCCTGTCATGTCCTACTACGATTCCCGTGTTAACCCCGCAGATCTACAACGCGCGTGGTTTGAAGGGTATCCCGGTAAGGACACAGCTTGTGAGACAAGTAGTATATCAAGACGGAAAGTCCAATCCCCTAACTCTGACTGTCTTAGTGAAAAGTAAAGAGTTGGCAAAAAGGATTCTGTGCATAAATTCCTGCTGAAATCACTCGGCTGACCCCTTCGAAGCAAATAAAAGGCTGGATCAAGCACGCATTAATTATGAATTCCTTTCTCCAGCAGAGAGTAGTATGCTGCGTTTTCACTAAACTGAAATTTCAGATTAATAGACTGAATCCTGGGTTAGTGGTTTAGGTCTGTTTCATGAGGCGCCAGACTGTAAAGTCTATTGTAATTTATATTCATACTAACCCTACAGTGAAAAACTCGGCGCCTCGGTGGAATTTGAAGCCACGCAGTAAGGAGAAGACTTTAGTACAATCAACGCTCTAACCACTTGAGCTACCAGGCCCCGCCGGACGATGCAAGGTTAATCACATTTGGACAGGCAACTTGGCCCTACTGTGATTAAACTCGCGTCGTCCGGCGGGGCCTGCTAGCCCAAGTGGTTAGAACGTTGGCTGTACTAAATCCTTCTCCTTACTGCGTGGCTTCGAATTCCACCGAGGCGCCGAGTTTTTCAGAGTCAGGCCAATATGAATTATTCGAAATCTGCCAAAACGTCTATGGATTGCAATTCAAAAACAATAAAAAAAGAATGTATTGCTGCGAATACTTTTGTGACCAGTTAAAGGTGTCTGTTTATCGGACGTCAGTAAATGCCTGTAATAAACAGGTGGGTGGTTTGTCCTAAGCCAGAAGCTTGAAAGAAGGTGATGCAGTTCCTACTAACAAGGACAGCTAAAGACGATTTATCCAGTAAAAATCAGAATCATCCCACAGTTTACCATAAATACCTTATACCACTAAATTCCCGCTGTCACTTCCTGGAGCAGTAGATCGTGTCATTTACTGTCCTCTTTATACTGTATTGGTACGACCAGATAGAATTTCTTCCCCCTATCTAAAGTTTTTAAGACGATATAGAACTCCTTTACATGCTAGGTTAACATAACAGCCTTAAAGACGTCACCGTCTTGATAAGAACAAAGACTGACAGGCTGGATAACCTGTTTGTTAGTCAGCTTTTTACCTCTTCTTCCTCCAGATTTTCCCCCTTCCTCTGCTGAAATTTTAAAGAATCTTAATCGTCTCACTGGCCATCGTAGCACACTGGTACATGTGGATTTTGGTTTAGACTCCTTAAACAAAAAAAATTATCTTTGGTAACAATGACTCCCATCCTCCTTCAAATGACAGTCCCCTATCACCATGTGCCTTACAACTCTTGTCTGTGGCAACAGTAGAGTAAGATCTTAAATAGTCCATGGATTAACAACTGCCAGACCGGATGGTGTCTCGCCTTTTCTTCTTAAATCTTGTCGTTCGCAGATAACCCTTTTATCGCATATGGTTAACATGTCTTTCATGGAGTCCAAGACTCCCGATATCTGGCATAGAGTGAGAATCACTTCCACCCAAAATAACCGCTTATTTTGGTCCTTAATCTTTTCTTCCAGTTGTCCGCTCCTCCGCACTTCTTAAGCTTGCTGGAAGAGTCGCCCTAGATATTATAAAGCCTTTTTCTTCCAGTTTTTCCGATTCTCTACAATTGGCATATTACGCCAACAGCAGTATTTTAGATGCTGTTGCCCTTTTGGTCCACTCCGCCCTAAAAGAATTAGAAAAGGATTGCCGCGAGTATGCATGTGCTTTGCTTGACTACTCCGCCTTAAATACCGTCCCGCGCCCTATTCTCCTTACCAAAACACTCGCGTGCGGCTCTCCAGGCTGGGTCGTCTCTTGGCCTAGTGATTACTTTACTTCCCGCACTCAATTTGTCCAATCTGTCAAGCGGAAATCTGCGGTCCTTCCCAATGACTGTGGAGTTCTTCAAGGTTCCATTCTATCCCCTCACCCTTTCTCCCTCCATATCGTTGATCTAAGATCACCTAAAGACTGTTTTTTGTTTAAATATGCTGATGTTATGGTTGTTGGACACACTATCAAAAGTCAGACACACCTTCAGTCTCTAAAGGATGGCCTAAATCGTGTCCTAGTATGGTTGGAGGAAAATGGTCTCCTAATGAACAACCAAAAATCGGTTCAGTGTATTTTCCGACTGCGGCCCTCTCCTAATCCTGAATCCTCTGACATTCTTCCTCTTTTAAGTGCCTCGGCGTTACTTTGTCATCAAATCTTTTATTTTACCTCCGTAGTGAGTCCCTATTTACTAAAATTCGTAAACTTCCTTCCGGCATTCATCGTTTACTTTCCTACCACACACCTCAACCCTTAATCTGGCGATTCATAGATGCCTGCATTCTTAATCTTATCCTATATTGCTCTCCTGTCATTTTTCCTGCTTCGGTCAATTTTAAAACGAGTCCGCCGAATGCTCTCTTCTGACGCTAATGTTTCTTCTTTCTTTTTAGTCGATATGATCCTACAACGGCATTTGAATACGGACAAGCAATTTCCTGGTCAAATTCTAGATTATTTTGCCCATCCCTTGCATCCTGATCTTATTTCTGCGAAGTCTTCCCCCCCCCCCATGCGCTGCGACCTCCGAATCATCTCATGCCGCACGTCGGTGTTTCGAGATTCTGTATTGCCATTCCTGGCGCGCCATCTTACGTGTAAAGAGATAGAAATACAGAAGCTAGGCCTTGAGCTCTCCCCGTAATAATTGTTCCTTTTGTGTTAAGATTTGACTCAGGAAAAATCGATAAACTTATTTACTGTCCATAGTTAATGAAGCCAGCTTTTGCTGAAAATGTTGACTTTGGGATTTCACAATAAAGCGATTCCTTTTCTCTCTCTCGCATGAGGTTTCTATAGTGCTTGGTTAATCAATGTTTGTGGTTGTGAAAGACTCAGAACGTACCATATCCTGGTAGTTGGGAGGGTTCGCTATATAGTTGCCAGTTGATTGAGCTGCCGGAGAGATGATTTTTCGACAACATGATTTCACAGACATCCAGCGCCTGCATTCTTTCATCGACGGAGATCGTCTTGTAGGAACCGTCCTCATTGAAAACAGTCAGAGCCTCCTAGAGCGTAGTAAGTGTTCATCAGACGACTTTAATTGAATAAATTTGGGTTCACAGATCTACTGTCAGCAGAAAACTACTGGTCGGATTAAAGCCAAGGCTTGCGAACACGAAGAGAACAGTGTAGTTCTGGTAAAGTCACAATACTCCAGAACTGGCGAAAGTGGTCGGGTTTGCTGTGGTTTTGACTTTTAGCACCACAAGGTATCTTTCTACTGAAGCTGGCCATTTACTTGACCAGCTGCCGTTGGGAGCGCCTTGACGGACTTCGTTCCATGACTGTCCCATTGTATAATCCGTATAAGAGAGATGCTGATGACTATTTCTCTCTATTCGCCGTCATCTGCCAGTCGCAGTCTCACTCCAGAGCACGCAAAACTCGATATTTCCATAACTCTGAGTAAACTGTTACCCACAAGTTTGTATAAGTCCCTGTCCGACGGCGAACGTTCGTTGCCTAATGACTAACAGAAACTGCAAATACTACTGCGATGCGTCTTCGACGGTCCGATTAGGGGACACGCTTGCGCTGCTACGTCCTGGAGTTCGATTTAGATCCCTCGCTGGCAGTCGCATAGCCACAAGGAAGACTGGGATAACAGTTTCCCCAGTCAGCCATGTTTGGCCCTACGTTTGGATTATGCGGAATTTGAATTCCAATTTCTTAGTCTTTGGGTGGTAAGTGTAAAAGTCTTCGATCAAGCCGTGGGGTTCGTAGTCCTGTCGGTTGAGATCGAGAATAATAACCATAGTGGAAGGTCGTTTACCGATCATGTTATGGGACGTGCGTTGATTAAGAGCAGCTGTTACGGAGAGTGCAAGCGGCGTGGAGCCACGGCCTGAACAGAGGGCCAAGTCGGCGGCTTGAGACACGCGTGAAGTCAGACGGCCGACAGGCGTGGACTGCGGCGCCGAGCACGTGCGGTGGCTTTACTCACGCATGCGGCCCGATTAATGGCTGGTCAAACATTCCAGACATTTCCGCGTGCGGGGGGGGGGGGACTATCGCGCACGCGGTGGCCAATCAGCTACCAGCACGCCCCGGGGCAGGAACGCCCTCAACGGCTGGCACACCATTGGGCGGAATGTTCCAGAAGGCACAAATAGTGCATCTTTCTGACGAGCTGTGACACTTCGAGTGCGCAAGTTGCCAATAAAGTGCTTGCCCTCAGAACCGTCTCTCCTCCTGTTCTACCTACCTTCGGGGTCATAACAGCATCTTACTCTCTTTACGCGACTGCGCTGAAATAAACTAGAGTATATATTTTATTTATACATGCTACTCACGCTTTTGAGCGTTGGATTTCCACTGAGTTCATCTGCGCGCCGATTGTGAAAATTCCTCTTCTTCTGCACAATTGGAAAGAATAAGTGATAAATTAAAACTGATCCCATTAAAAATTTATCACAACTGTCAGGGAGGTCAATCTTAGAGGATAAAAATACGGTGGGGTGTATGCATGCGAGCTGTAGGAATTTACTAAGGCAGATATCGGTCGAGAAAACTAGTTTATCCGCAGGGGCACTAAAGCACAGGTCTTCCGTTATTCGACGATGTCCATTGTGTACTTCATATCAGGGTGAGAGCAGGCCCAACTACATGCGCGTGAATTAGTTCGTAGCGAGAGTAGACTTGCATGGTATCTATCGCACTCCATCCCATCCTACACCTGGGCCAGGTTTCCGGAGGCGGAGGAGGGCGCATGTGGATGGCACGGTTAAGCCCGCGCCTTGGCGTTCCCCCCCCCCTCACCCCCGGGTCCACTCATCGAACGACCACGATTTTAGCCAACAACAAAAATGGGAGGAGAGGTAGGGGGTCCGGGCATGCGACGTGAGTCGGAAGCTATGCTTGCCACCGCACCCCTAATGTCGGTATTTTCGCGAGTGTACCCTCCCGATAACGCCTGCGGACTCCGAACTAGTACCCGCGTTGATCAAACGCATATACCACGAGGTCCGTTTTCGGGTCAAATTGGGTCTAGGATGCTAAACTAGAATACGATCTGCTGTTTGCTCATATTTCGAAACTCAGACCGGCGCATTGAGGTGTTTAAGCACTTATCTACCGTACTGACTTTTACATGTTTACAGTTACTTAACTAGACAGGTCTGACTAATGGTAAAGAACATGAACTAGTGCCCATATGCCACTAAGCGGCTTTTAATAACGCACAAGTAGCCGGGCGTTCCTAGAGCATAGCGAACTGGGGGACAAATAGGACCTGGTTATGGGACTCTGAGCAATTTTCTCGCCCAGTCAACCCATTCGCCTCCTACGATGCCATTCCTTATCACCTTAATATTGAGCCAGGGTCAACCGGAAGTCATTAAAAAGATCCTTATAAGACTCTTTCCTTTGGCGCTAGAAGTGTTTGTCTCATAAAATGGATAGAAGAGACTCACCGCTTGTAGGCTGAATGGCGAATCATCTTCGAGATCATCAAAGAGATCGTGAAGGACGGGATAGACTAAGGAAAGATTACTTCCATGCCTGCGAAGTTTCGAGTCTGGGGAGCCAGCCCCGCTTCGGTTAGACCTCGATCCGCTGTCTGTAAGGCAAAAAACACACGGATCAGGTTGCTTTCTCAGGAAAAAGGCATTGGTATACGACAGAATTTTCTGGAGATATTTATGAAGTGGGCGTTCCGGATGCGTCTAATTATTTACTTGTATACGGGGTCACATTTTTCCCGCAATAGTCCAGTCTAACATGAGAAATTGCTTATGAACAGTAATAGTATACGACATGCCAGCTTCTCCAAGACGGCGTTTACATGTTGTGAATATTGCAAAGCTAAGGAATATGTAACAGCTGCAGACAATAGCAGATCAAAACAAAGTACGAAGAGAGTTTGTGTGGTGAATGACCACAGTTTCTCCTGGATTTTTGTGTGTTTGTCAGGTAGGCGCGTGACTCTGACTTGTTATGGTTGGAATCTTGCTCGATCTCTCATTTCCGACTGCAAGCTCGGCTGCTGACTATAACTGAGATATAAGACCCCTGCTGGGGCGTTGTCGGTGAAAAATCCTAGTCAAATTTATGTTGTGGGTCAGGGGTTATGGTGGCACGCCTAGGTGCAGGTCCGGCCGTGACCGCCAACCAGCTGCGTCCCCCCTTCCCCGCCTCTGGTCTTCTTGATTCTGTCTTGACACCGTGTCCAGATGGAGAGTAGGGAAGAGAGATTGCCGTAGATGCTGCGCAAGGTACCGCGCTTGCTGCACCTTGCTGTGTAGCGCATGGCAGACATCGTCGGCAACGACGGCCAACCCGTCATAGCGCAACTTCAGAGACAGCAAGAGATAGTAGTAGCAGACCCCAGCGGTGCAGAAAGCATATGGCACCTTCATGAACGTGGGATTAGAGCATCCTTTCTGCAAAAACCTGATAATATTATTTGGGGCGGACAGGTCGTGTTTCTTATGCGTACACGGGTTGTACCGCCTTGTATGCCACCGCATCCATGCCCATTTCCAGCTTTCCTGACACTGTTCTGTCATTACAGAAAGGTGGAGGGGTGGTAGAGCGTAATAGATGCTGCGCGAGTCTACCTCATTATGACCTAGTCCATGCGCAGACGACCGATGATGTACTCACACCGTGGGACACGTGGTGGGCGTCGTCACTTGTGGTGGTCGAACTGTCAGTGGTAGCCGGTTTTGCATTTAGTGCAGGTGTTTGTACTTGGTGCATTAACGGATTATTCACCCGCGAACGAGACGGTGGTAACTGCGGTTTTAATACTCTTGTTGCCGAGAATTTCCCAGCAATCTCTCCCAACCGTGAGGACATCAGAGGCAGCGTTCGCGCTCGAGTCCTTCTAAAAACTACTTATTCCGTGCCGGCAAATTCTTAATATCATACATAGACAGAGAGAGAAGTAGATGGCTGCGTCTGGTGTTGGACAATCAGTCGAGGACCATGATCCCAACAGCTGTCCACTCGCCCTGTTATCTTCTCCGGTCTCACGGAACTGGAAGCCGTGAACAGATCCCGTCGAGTGGGCCGCGACTTGAAAGTTGACGTCATCCCGCCTTTCTGTTTTCTGACGTGCGGCCAGTCAAGTCTGGAGTAATCTTCTTGTTTCTCCGATATGTTTGGCTTGTTCGCAACTGCATCAAATCTGACAGTCGACTCCAGACGATTCCTGCCATGACAGCAGGTCTTCCCGTCTCACTACTCGGAGTTTGATAGTTGCTTCTGGCTAATGTGCTGACAGCTTCCGAGACCTTTGCGTCGCAAACGAACATTCCTTTAGATATGGGCCTCAAACGGTTCGATTCTGCATATAGTCCTGACATGCGCCTGCTGGGATGGCCATTCACCCGCAGCACCCACTGAAGGCATCCAGACGCGCTGACAGAGCGCCCTTACGTAAGTACGCGCGTGGCGAATACTTTTCAGCCTTTCGGGGTTAATGATATGCGCGGAGCGGTTTTGAAGGCCATGGCACGCTTCACCATACACCTCAGTCAATTCTCAGTCAGCGATAATGATCAACTGACAGCAATTGCGGTCTCTGCTCACGCGAGCACTTAAAAAGACTTCAGACCGATTGGCTGAGAGTAAATGAGCTAAAAAATTGAGTCAGGAGGCTATCGAGCCTTCCGTGGTTTTATTCTATTTGAACGAATTTTGCAAGTAAACTATATTCCGGAAACAATGGGGTTGACGCAAGGCATCTACTGGAGTCCATATCTGCCTGGTTGTTTAGAAACAAAACACCCTAGAGGTCTAGATCGTCTATACCACAGAGCCCAGTACGACATGGCAGCCGAGTCACAGCTGGCTAGTCGACAACGTCTCTTTGGTCTGTCAGTTCACTTTCTTACAGAACACAAATATTTTAAGATACTCGCGACAAATAGATACATGCGGCTCAAAATACGTCCCATGCATGAGGGTCGTTATATTTTAATATCAAAAGTTGGCAAAAAGCCACAACGATTTCTCTGTAACTCTATTCGTTGTCGGAAGTTCTTCGTCTTTCACTTGGCCCATAAAGCCAATGGGCACTTTTAAGGCCCATTCTACCCCATCTTACTTTTACACTGCAAAGACTGGCCAATGAAATTCGACTCGAAGTCTTGATAAATTTGTGACTTATTTTTAACCAGCCAAAGAGTGGCCCTGTCAGGTATTTCTTGTTCCCAAAACCATTTAAAGGTTCAAACAGTTTCGGCGACTTATGTGGAAATCGCGATCAGCCGAACCAATTAGATAATTTTTCTAAAGGCGCGCTGAAGTGTCTGGTGCAACTCTGCGGCTGCCATGGCCAAGGATCGATTAACTGCACGCACTTCTGCGCGCCCCTCCTCCCTTCCACGTAACTCTCACAATAATGGTATGAGAAGGACGAACTGTTATCAGTTCCTCCTATAACTCACGTGATTTCCATAGCCTCGTTCCCATATAAATGTACTGACTCGGTGAGAATTTATCGAAAGCACGCATATGCTCATTAGCTGGCTTTCTGAATCTTTTCAAAGGAATTCTGGCAACTTAGGAACCGTACTGCTCTCATTCCAGCCCTAAGTACCTGCATCCCTAAGGTACCGACAGACAGAAGTACTGCGCTAAACCCGACCTCAATTCGAACAAAACGGGCTTGTAGTTCCTACCTACTTCCTACATCGCTGCATATCGTCATTTACTTGAAAATCCTTCCACCTCAGTCAATTCTCAACCAGCAATAATGATCAACTGACATCAGTTATGGTCTTTGCTCATGCAAACATGTAAAAAGACTTCAGACCGATTGACTAAGAGTAAGTTAGCCGAAAAAGTGAGTCAGAGGGCTATCGAGCCTTTCGTGGCTTTATCCTACCTGAACAACGTTTGCAAGAAAACTACTTTCCGCAAAGGTGGGGGTAACGCAAGGTATCTACTGGAGTCCATATCTGTCCGGTTGTTTACAAACAAAGCCCCTAATGGTCTAGGTCGTCCGTACAGCAGAGCCCAGTACGACGTGGCAGCTGAATCACAGGTGGCTAGCCGACGACGTCTTATAGGCCAGAAAGGGACATCTAAGTCTCTTTGGTCTGTCAGTTCACTTTCTTACACAACACAAATGCTTTAAGATACTCGTGACAAATAGGTACATGCGGCTCAAAATATAACCAGATTTTTTATAACTTTATTCATTGTCGAAAGTTCTTTGTCTTTCACCCGATCCATAAAGCCAATGGACACTTATTAGGCCCATTCTAACCCATATTACTTATAAACTGCTAAGACTGGCCCATGAAATGCGACTCTAAGTCTTGACACATTTTTGACTTATTTGCAACCAACCAAAGAGTGGCCCTATCAGACATGTCCTTTTTCCAGAACCATTTAAAAGCACAAACAATTTCGGTGACTTATATGGAAATGACGATCAGCCGAACCAACTGAACAATTTTTCTAAACGTCTGCTGAAGTGCCTGGTGCAGTCTCTGCGACTGCCGTGGCCAAGGGTCGATTAACTGCAGGCACTTCTGCGCGCCCCTCCTCCCTTCCACGTAACCCTCACCGCCTCCTAACTCACTGTCTCTCATACCCTCCCCCCTCCCTATTTCAACACAATATTGGTGTGAAAAGGACGAACTGTAATCTGTTCCGCCTATAACTCACGCGATTTTCATAGCCTCATTCCCACATAAATGTACTGACTCGGTGAGAATTTTTCGAAACCACGCATATGCTCATTAGCTGGTTTTCTGAATCCTTCCAAAGGAATTCTGGCAGCTTTAGAACCGTGTTGCTCTCAGTCTAGCCCTAAGTACCTGCACCCCTAAAGTACCGACAGACTGAAGTGATGCGCTAAACCTGACCAAAATACAAGCCATACGGACTTGGAATTCCTACCCAATGCCTACATCGTTACATATCGTCATTTAGTTGAGAATCATTCCAACAACCGACCTGATTTTATCCAGAAAATTGGTGCCTTGCGGTACCTAGCTTCCTATCATTCTATACATGAGTAATACAAAATAATTTACCGTGATATTGCAGACAACAAATCTACTTCGTGGAGTGATTTATTGGGAAAACGCATCGGCCCATGCCCCAGGAAGTGGTTGTATTGCTGGTTGCTTGCGTGCCGACTAAGTCATTGCGAGATAGGCTTGCGCAACACTTACCGCAATCCCATTTCCCTTGTCAATCTGGTTTTGATGACAGTACGATCTCCAAACGACCAGAGACGGGCTTGAGCACAGTGGCTGGCAACTCCAAAACGTGCCCTCTACGCGAACTACACACGACCTGCCCATCACAACGCGTACCGGGCTTCACTGGAGGCGGCTCATTTCACAAGTGGGTGAGACTTTCACATAGACTACATCGGAAGGAAGCCATTGTAGCCTGCTTCTCGGCCATCCAGCTACTCCAGAGTACTTGTCGTGAGAACTGAATTATCCTGACAACTGACAGCCTTCAAATTCACGATTCCTGACGCGTCCTGGTGGATTCAAGTGCATCCAAGGTACTATACTCAGGAACGTGCCGATTTAATGTGGGGCCCAGTCTCCAATGTTGGCTTCACTCTCTTCCTCTGTTTTTTTCGACGCGCCCATCGATTATTAGAACCTGTCAACTAACTGGCGATGTGATTGGACACAGTTGTTGGCAGAACTAAAACAGCCCGCCTACGGGTGTCATTTGTGAGAATTATGGTGCACGCGTTTCCAAGCTGCTTTATGAAGACTTAAACACCGAAGTGGTACTTCTGTCCCATATATCACTTCCAGAAGGCATAGTTTTGTAAGGTAGACGATGAGAAATTCAACTCCTGTTTACAATTTTTGAGAACGTATGTCAGACTCTTTTGTGCGTTGCATGGAAATCCACAATAAATTGACTTAAAACTGTTCTGTTTTAACTGATAACATTTTTCTGAGACTGAAGAAAGCTTATGTGGAAATGTGCAATTCTACAGTTTAGGAAATAGTGCCAGCTACATTTATATGCTTACTAATCTGCAAGTTACGCTGAAATCCCAGTACAAATGAGACCGAGTTCTTAAGGTACCCTGGTGGATGTTTCACGTATCATCGATGTCAACTGCGTCTTCTTAGGATGATACTTCTGTATATCTGCATTCAGACTAGACATTTTTGCACATATAAATGTGTCTCCGAGTGTTGGCTGCTGTAGCATGTGAAGAAAACAACAAGTCATCCGGCGGCACTTACTATGGATCGTCAATGACCTGAAATCCGGCAACAGGCCGCCAAGGAAATCTGATCTGGGGCTCTGCTCTGCTCTCTGACTACTGGTGCGGGGACTACCGCCTGCATGTCGTGCCAGGTGACTTCGTTTCCAGCGCGAAAATGTGCCTTGTCCGCACTCCCCACTGGGCGACTGCAGCTCTGGACTGTCCGAGAGGGCCTTCTTATACAGACCCCTCCCGGGACCCCCGTCCATCTGGCCGTGTGCGCTGATACTGATCGGTGATCTGGGTACTGTCCGGGGCAGGAAAATGGGTGAAGGCGACCGGATGCATTTTTGCTGGGGCGGTTTTGGCATATCTCACGTTGCCGCGCTGAAATGCAAAGTTGCGCAAAGTTACGGTGATTTCTGGGTTAGTTTCCATGACGATGTTAGAAGACTTGTCTCGACAATAAGGCGAAGTTTTGCTCCTACAGGGGACACGTGCAAACATGCCGGGGTGGACTGTACGCTGACTTCCAGGGTGATGTTTAGTAGACGGGTAAAGTTTTATCTCGAACCGAGAGTTGGATCCTATGGGTAAGCATCCAACGGAAATTCGCAATACGTGCACAGACGTCCGACCAAAATGGCCTGTCGTTTTTGGCCATCCTGCCAAAAAGTAGTTGAAATTGACCCCAGATATGGTGCAGAGTAAACTGTGTTCATTGATTCATCCGATTAAAACAACACCTGGCCTCAACGCGAATAGACAACTATCTCCTGACTGGAAGTAAATAAATGGGAGTGACAAAAACGACGCCGTATGTCTATTTTAGTGGATCGGATGTCCTGTTTTGAGTTCCTCTACTTAATTCACAACTGAAGCTGGTTATTTTCGTGGACCCTTTGCATTTATAAAGTAGCCTACACATAGGTTGTACGATATTCCATACTTGACAGCACGGGTACCTGCTAAAAGCCCCAGGGCGCATAGTTCGCGGATATTCTGCCGCCTCATGTCACAGCTGCGAAGGATTCGGCTCATCAATAGGTCCCCCAGCGTTCCTGTGTGATTCCTAGCAGATACTTCAGTTTAGAAACCACAGTTTTTCATTCTCCCCGGAACCCAGTCGTTGGCTTGGAGTAAATCGGTCTATTTGTGAATTATAGACTAAGGCATATGTCAAGTGAGGTATACTGTACAATAAATGCCTATACTACTGACTGCTTGTAGGCATTTTATGAATATTATGCGTCTGTCTCTGTGGTTGATGGGCTTCGGCCCAGACAAAGCATGCAGTATTTATTGACGTCATAAATTTCGAGACCTCTCATTCAGCTGCGTACGGTCATCGCATAGTTATTTGACAAGGCAAACTGTTCAATCAACGATCGACCTAGAAAAGTAAAACTTGATAGGTAACCTGAAACTTGGGTCCAGTATGCGAGTGCATATTGAGAGGGGGAGAGACGTCCTCCAAGTATGAGAGTTAGGATTACAGTGAGAACTTGTCCGGCGTGCTTTAGAGTGCACCACGCGGGCAGCATTCAGTCATGCCGAGGAGGGGGGGGGGGGATGCAAGTACATTGGGCGTACGCAAAGGCATTTGGCAGCTCGGCCAGCTTAACACATGCCGAAGTGGCTGCTTAAGGTAGAAAATATGGTACCCAGGAGCTCCATCCCTAAGCACCTAGTGGACACGGGTCGTACGGTGGACCCTATGGTGGCATTCAAGGTCCTGTTACGGACGACGACCGGGCGTCACTTACGTTTTGCAGAGGCCGCTGCAATACGGAGGAGGAAACCAGAACTCTGTAAGCAGCTGGACCACGTGATAAACCTGGCATTACCATGGCAGGGACCGATTACAGACGAAACCCTGTTCCCATATACGCCCTCTCATTTCGCCCCCACCCCCCACCCCCTCGGCATGACTGAATGCTGCCCGCGTGGTGCACTCTAAATCACGCCGGACAAGTTCTCACTGTAATCCTAACTCTCATACTTGGAGGACGTCTCTCCCCCTCTCAATATGCACTCGCATACTAGACCCAGGTTTCAGGTTACCTATCAAGTTTTACTTTTCTAGGTCGATCGTTGATTGAACAGTTTGCCTTGTCAAATAACTATGCAATGACCGTACGCAGCTGAATGAGAGGTTTCGAAATTTATGACGTCAATAAATACTGCATGCTTTGTCGCCTTTGCCTTATTCAAATTTATTCCGGGAAAACATTGCTTTAATTCTAAATAACCCACGCAGGACCCCCATCAGCACTGTTTGGACTTTCTTTAAAAAAAGAGGTACATCAGTGCAGATGGCCAAGTGTAAATAAACCTTGTAAAATGCATTTACGGGTTAGGAAAAAAGGCTTTACGCGTACCTGCTGCAACGCGGCTACTACTCACACTATGATTCCAGGTCGGTGATATCGCCGCGCTCGTGACTTCTCCGCCGAATTGTGCCGTCCTGGGCGCGCCTCACGAACTCTCACCGAAGGCCAACGTGCCCATGTGATGAGCGTTCACAACAGCTCAGCCAATGCTCGCCGCCGTGTGATAGACGCGAGCACAACACGCGCCCTTTGCCTACGCCATAGCCATGGTAACCAGGCGCGCGCACTTGATAGTCGCGCCCAAAAGCCACAGTCGGAGAAGGCCAAAGTTCGGTTGTTGACACCAGGGGAGTCCGGGTTGGAGCCGTCTCCGCTGTTAGCTAAGGAAAGCACTCAGTCTGGGTAGCATTCGAAGGCAGCACAGTAGATATTGTGCCTCGTGAAGTGTTAACTGAAATTATAAAAAGCATTTTTGACTCGGAAAGATTACTCAAGTAGGGGTGTAATATTAACCATCTTGCAACATAATCTCAGGGTATTTCCGTTGCCTAAGAATGCCGGCTTTTGAACGAGCGACTTCCAGGCCGCCAGCGGAAAAACAAACTACAGTGCGTGACCTATCTCATTAAATGTTGGCTGAAATTCTGAAATGCGTTTTCGATAAGGAAGGATTACTTGGCCGCGGTTGTGATACTGATTATCTTAAGGCATACTCTTATAACATTTTAGACACGGCAGGATGTCGGCTTTTAAATGCAATTCTTTTCAATCTCCTGTAGAAAGCGTGCTCGGCAAAAAATGACTACATAAGTAGCATGCATTTTTCCCATTGATTTTCGATGGTTTTGAAAATTCGAATACATCTTATAAAAACCACAAGAAAAAATATGCTTTCTTTTAGTCACTCAATAGAAAATTACGTCTTCTTTATATTGTATACTCAAGGAAGGAGTATAATTAGGTTTTAAAAAGTTTCTTATTATGAGACTTTTTAAGACCGCGATATGTCCATTCACATAGCATCGTACCTGGACGTTTACCACTGCTCCTCATGAAATGTACAACATGGTCCGCATCCATTGCAAAATTGTATGGACTCTGTATGATATCTCTTTAATGACATAAAAAATATGGGATTTTCTTCACGCGGAACGCATGCACCTTGTAGAGTGTAATCACCAAGCGCTAATGCAACGAATGACCAGGCTTCAAACTTTTCGGCAATTAGAACACTTTTTAAAACCTAATTATACTCCTTTCTTAAGTAGAAAATATAAAGAAGACGTGATTTTTTATTGATTGACTAAAAGAGAGCATATTTTTGTCTGTGGTTTCTATAAAATATACTTGAATTTCCAAGACCATCGAAAATCAATGGAAAAAATGCATGCTAGTTAAGTAGTCATTTTTTACCGAGCACGCTTTCTACTGGAGAATGAAAAGAAGTGCATTTAAAAGCCGACATCCTGCCAAGTCCAAAATTTTATAAGAGTATGCCTTATGATAATCATGATCACAACCGCGATCAAGTAATCCTTCCCAATCGAAAACGCATTTCAGAATTTCAGCCAACATTTCATGAGATAGGTCACGCACTGTACTTAAGTAGTGTGACCTTTCCACATCGACTTTATATGCCCCCATAAATTCAAATACATTATATAAAAAGCGCGCGAAAAATTATTCGCTCCCCTATTCTTTTGGTAGAAAAAACGCTTTCCTCAAGTTTTGTGTATGAAGAAGGAGTACTTTTCGATCTTGAAAAAGCCTCTTAATAGGTGATTTTTGAAACCGTGAAATGCCCACTCATAAAGCATCGTTCTAGCAGTTTATTAGTAATCCTCATAAGGTATGCAACATTGCCCATATTAATCGCAAAATTTATGACTTTTCTTACATGGGTCGGAAGCCAAAAACGCCAATGCAGGTCAGATTCAAAATTATTCGAAAATTGAAAAGAACTTTTAAGACCGAATGATAAACCCCTCTCATGCGTTTGTGCGCGGTTTTATATAAACCTTTTTGAATTTACAGAGGCATATATAACCAACCAGAAGGTAAAAATTGCTTTAGCAGTTACTTCTTGCAAGGAGCCGCTTTTGCGGGCGGATATAAAAAAACTCGTTCAAAAGCAGGTAGCCTGACATGACCGAAATATCCTGGGATTATGCCGTTCGATTATTAATATTACAACAGTACTTGAGAAATCTTCTCGGATCGAAGACGCATTTTGGAAGTTTGGCTAACATTTGATGAGATAGTTTGTCTACAGTGGCTTCCGGGAAGACCGTGAAACCCTAATCACCGTCATTAACAGGTGACAAAGGCGAAGAAATTCTGCTTGGCAAGTAACTTCTTGTGGAGCGCTCGTCAAGCCGGTAGATTGACTGGTAGCAGATGAGTGATAAACGTTAGATGCAGACTTCCAGCAATCCAGAAGTAGCCGTTTCTTTCTCGAAATATCGAAAAGCAGGCATCAATGAACCATTCGGCTTAGTATGAAGCAACCACAGTTATAATTATTCCATCGCTTTTATTTACTTTATCCCGTGGTTCTGCTACAGCCCTAGAATGAAGTAGATGTATAGTGAGTGGATTGGCGTCTCACTGCGAGCAGACCCCGTCTTCCGGTGGTGTGTTGAGAGCACGTTCACACTTCTCTGGTTGGAACCCGATTGCGTGGCCAATGTCGAAAGTCAGCCGACAAACACGTGGGAAGCTGAGACAGCAGCCGTGTCCAAATTGTTTGGCTTTTACCAGTCGTTCATACCTTTTGAGCCACAGACGGAGCTTGAAATGCCTATCAAGTGGACAATTAACAAGACCATCAGAGCAGAGTCCGACACGCATGACTGGCGTGTGGTGGCGCGCCTAGGCGCTGGTTCACGCCGCGCCAGTCGCCTGCTCCCATCTCCGGTATTTTCAACTCTGTTCTGAGGTCGTGCTCAGATGAGCGAGGGACAAGGGAGTGCGGCAGATGCAACGCAAGTCCCCCATCATTGTACAGTAATTCAAGCGCAAGTCGCCGTCAAAAAGTTGACCTTGCTGTGAAGATCAGGGTTGACATTTCTGGAAACGTGGTCGAACTGTCGGATAGGAGCGAACGATAGCTGTTTGAGCCAATCACATGAGGAAGAGATATCTACTGTAGCTCCAGACTGCGGCTGCACCAGATGCGTCATCATATACGACAAGTGCTCGCACGGCCTTTCGATGAGGTGATTTTGAGAATTGCGCTCACAGTCGCAAGAACAGTGTGGCTATAAAGGCCTTTTTGGTGTGAATAGATGCGCAGTATACACTAGCAAGGGCCAACTGATGTGCAGACATTTGAACTCCGCATCGCAATTCTGCTCACAAACGTGTTAGTCACCGCTCTTGCTCAAGATATGGACTGAGTGAAAGGACCATGTGTATACTTGAGGCAGCCGCTGTCCTTGTCCCTACCGTAGTTTTCAGTTTAAACCTCGCATTACTTATTTTCCCACGTGAGCATATTTAAAGACGGTATATACTTTTCCGAAAACCGGTGACTTAATATTAGTTAGAAACCATATAGAAACAGCGGGGTTCGTGTTTAAATTTGGGGATCAAGACATTCCAAGGAAACTCCTATCGAACTCGCAAATAAACTGTTTCTAGTCACAAACGATGACGTCCGCATTGTGTTCTCCAGAGAGGACACAGTTCTGATAAATTGTGTGCGATGAGGCATGCGCATCATCTACTACACTCACCCTCTTCCCTCACCCCCTTGGTTCGAGGCCAAGGCAGAGACAGGACAACTAGGAATAGAGTCAGGCGAAACTGTTGCGAAATAAATAAGCAGCCCGTCAACAAGTTTCGCAAACGACCTCGCATCGCTCCTCGAAGTACGAATTAAATAAGTTAATTAGAAAGTTTTTTTCATTAGATCGTCATTTTTTAGCTTCGAAACTGTTTCACCAGGACTGGCGCCTTTATAAACTGCCAAAATCTCCTATTATACAATTTTGAAGGACATTAGTAAGATGCGGGAAGAGAACTTTCCCCGCTTTTAATTCCAGGAAGGTTACTTACTACTGAGTTCGAAAGAGACTTCCGGGCGAAATGGACGCGATGCTACTTTATACGGAGGGACTTGTCACGGGAAGGGTCATTGGAGGGGTCAGGGGAGGATTCAGTACGAGCAGATTTCTAGCTAAGACCAGGGGACATGTAGGACTATTTTGAGGGCCGTAACATTCAAGCTCAGAATTCTTTGTATTTAGCATTAAGCATTCTTTAGATCTCCCATCAGTGCTGCCTCAAAGGCGACCGCGTTTCACTGGTCAGTTGCCCTCCTCGGGTGACCTCGGTGTCACAACAGCCGGCCCCCGAAACACAGCTGCCAAATCCGGAACCTGGAAGCTAACTGGGTTGCGGCTCTTCGAGGTACGTGAAAGTACTCGAACCGCGATCACAATTGTAAAAAAGGAACCCCACCGTAGGCAATCATCTCTTGACCGGCTGTCAGTGCCAACCGTGAACGATCCTCATTTTCCCGTGGCTCTCTTAAGGAAGAGTAACTACAGTAAGTGACCGATCTCATGCAATTTCGATTGAAATCTTGAAATGCTTTTTTGACTAGGAAGGATTACTTAGGTGCAATTGTTTTACTAATTACCTTGCGGAATAATCCTACAGTATTTCGTACTTGGCAGGATGTCAGCTTTTGAAAACATTGCTATTCAGTATCTTATACAAACCATACTTGGCAAAAAATAACTACTTAATTAGCATGCATTTGCACATTGATTTTCGGATGTCTTGCAAATTCAAATATATTTTATAGAAATCACGATCGAAAATATGTTTTCGCGCAGTTGTTTGATAGAGTGTCACCTCATCTTTATATTTTATGCTCGAAGAAGGAGTATTATTAGGTTTTTAAAGAGTTTTCTGATTCCCGATTAATTTGGAGCCTAATCAGTCGTTGCATAAGCGCCTAGTGATTTCAATCCACAAGTTGCATGCGTTCCGCGTAAAGAAAATCACATATTCTTATATGCGTTTAAAAAAATATTATAAAGAGTCCATAAAATTTTGTAATGGATGCGGACTATGTTGCCCATTTCATGAGAAGCGGTGTGCTATGTGAATGCACTTCGTACGGTCTTAAAAAATCTTATAATTACAAACGTTTTTGAAACCCAATTATACTCCTTCTTCGGATATAAAATATGAACTCAAATAAAACCTATTTTTGACCGTGGTTTCTATAAAATATATTTGACATTGCAAAACCTCTAAAAATCAATACGAAAAATGCATGCTACTTAAGTAGTCATTCTAGTACAAAGTACGGTTTCTACAGGACATTGAAAAGCATAGCATTCGAAAACCGACATCCTGCGGAGTCCGAAATATTATAGGATTATGCTGCAGGATAATCAGTATTACAATCCGACCTACGTAATTCTTCCTAATCTAGAACATATTTCAAAATATCAGCTAACATATCATGAGCTTGGTAACTCATTGTATGTGTTCTTTGGTGGCTTGAAGACTAGTTAGTCGTTTTCACAGAATGCACCATAAAACAGCATGGATTCAGAAGCGCATTTGGTGAGCATACGCGTGATTTCGATAAATTTTTATTTGACATGTGCGAGGTAAATACTGAAACGTGTGAGCCATAAGAGCAATCAATTTCAATAAGCCTTTTCATGCAAACGGGGTGTGGGAATAGAGGGGGGAGGCGGCAGTAAGTCGCCGTGAGGGTTACGTGAATCCGTGTCCCAAGGAGGGGGGGGGGAGGCGGAAGAGGGAACAGGGGCGCGGAGACATGCATAAATTTAATCGATCCTTGTCTACTGTAGACGCGGAGCGTGCAGGAGGTTCTTCTGCACGCACAGGACCGACCTCTGTAGCCTTATGGCAGTTGCCTCTGCCTTTTCTAGTAAGCGCTGACTCCGTCGCTTAGGGCCGTTAGGTGGGACCACGATAGTGCACACGATGTCCAGAATCAATCACGCGTGCAAGGATGGAGCTGTGAATGCTCGTATTCTTTTGGATAGGCGCCGACTCGTACAACCAGTATAGCCTGCTCCACAGGAGCCAGTAAAGGATTAAATGCACACGGAGGTGGTCTGGGCTGGTAGCCTATCCCTACGTTCCCCGTGTAATACGTGTGGATTTCCGATAGTCAAGCATAATAACAAACCCCTGGCAAAAAATTGAAAATTCAGTTGACAAACATAGGTTTTTAGTGATCCATCATCAGACCCATACAATTACACGGAAAATGAACTTTTGAGCCATGAGCAGGGTTTGTGTCACATCTGTTGCTCGCCCGCCACCCGCATGACGGAGTCAGCATGCCAAGGACGTTGGAGCTGATGGAACAGAGGGAGGAAGAAGGGAGGGGGTTCGGGGAGGGGTGTAAGCGCTGTTTTGTATAGGCAGAATAGCATTACCCACAAAGAAAAGGGAGCCTGGCATGGTCATTTACGGCTTATTAGCCGTCGTCAGCCAGTCATGCCCAAGCTTAAAGTGTGGAACATATGGGGCTCGATTCCGCTGTGCGGCTGCTGGTTGGACTCGACAGAGGGTCCTAAGGCCCGACGGGACGAATTAGTTCCGTAACACGATTGGTGAGCGCCTTTCTACCAACTTTCCCAACTGTAACTGACAGGACAACGAGTCCGTCGCTCAGAGGTTAGAGGCTTCGGACCTCTAACCAAAAGGTCGCAGAACCAGCCTCCAGGTGTTCCACAATTCGGAGTTGGGTGCGACTGGATGAAGACGGCTAATAATCTGGAAATGGCTATTCAAGTTTTCTTTGTCTTTGTCGGTAATGCTATTCTGCCTATATTACCCGCCGTTGTGCGGCTGCTGGTTGGGCTCGGGAGAGAGGCCTGAGGCACATCGGGATGAGAGAGTTCCGTGACACGGTCGGTGAGCGCATCTCAACTGCTTTCTGTATGTCAAACACACGGAGTGTGTATGACTGTTCTCGAGACGTTGGGGCAACATGAGATCACCACCTGGGGTCGGGCCAGGGAGACAGACTGCCTGCATCAACGTCTTCTGACAACAGAGCGCTGGATTCGTTAGTCGAATAGCCACTGTCTCAGCTGTTACTAGCACTCATATGCGTAGCCTTTAGGGTAGCATGATGGTATCCGGTAGATAACTTGAACGGCTTCTTTGGCGCCCATTTGGTAGTTCGTATCGATAAGGTATGCGAGGACTGAACTCAAACCGACCGCTGTTTCCTTCTACTTAGCCAGGCAGGTATGTGTTCGCGTACCTTCTTTTCCAGACGCTTCATTGCACCTACTTCAAAGGAGCAGGTGAACGAACAAATACACGTCGTTGTGGCCTGCAACGACAGTCGGTCTTTACCCCCAAACCATAACGGGGGAGAGTTTGTAAACAGAGCGTACAAGTTTGCGGTGGGGAAGGCACCCGTGATAGCTGTCCTTGGACATTGTCCTAATAACTCGCTTGCTACGCCTCCTAGAAAAGGCATTCTTCTGGATGCAGTGAGCAATATTTACGGAAATATACCGCTTCAGATTGCTCGGAAAGACGGTCTGAGCTTCGTCCACCTGGCCTCGATTATCTTATTTCTCAATGTCTGCACGTCGTCCTTAAACGTCAGTCTCTCGAGGCCTTCATGTCGACAGAGAGCCGCCGTTTTCTGATACTAGTCCCACTGAAGTTTCTCGTTTCCGGCCCCGAAAACAAGGCGCTGCAAGACTGTCTATATAGACTCATTGTATTGCACCCCCACACGGAAATCTTTAGTAAAAGGCGAAAGATTTATCCTAAACGGATTAGGATTCATCATGCTTCCCATTATGCTTCTGGTTGCATGTGCGCACAGTATTATCTGCATCAGATTAATTGCATAGGTACTATTCTAGGCGGATTGGCGCGGGTCTCCGTTTCGTCGGTTTGCCTGCATCCTTGGGTCTTTTTACTCCAGACCTCCAGCAGAGTCCGGTGCGATCGTGTACGAAAGGACAACCGACGCTCAGTTAGGGTGTCTACCAAAACTCCATCCACCGCATCAGTCGTATTGACAGATTGTTGCCCTCCGCCCCCCCCGCCTTTACGAACACCCCGGCTGTATTTGGTCGCAGGGGTTTGGCTGAAAACTGTGACGCCTTGTAAACACCGCCATGGCCAATTAGCGATCCTTTCCTGCACTTCC
>CACRXP010001071.1:6389-21933 GCA_902702965.1 Spirometra erinaceieuropaei | reverse complement strand
GTTTGAACTGGGCGCACTTCACCTACCACATCGCGCAGTTACTACCTCTTGGGTTCAGACTACAACAGCAAGGCGTCTCATTGTCAGTCAGACCCGAAGTGTTCACCTTCCTCGCATTTTTCACCTTATTTGAGTAAGGTTTCCACTTTATCAGGATAGTCAATTCCAGGCATTCCCTACAAGCGCCATTTACGCCTACACTCATCTGCCCCACCCGTATAGCCCCTATTACCACCGGTCCCGTAAATCAGGTAGCTGGGAGTTTTCGGTACCGGGAGGGCTACCAACTACCATCTAACCGGTCACGGTTTTTAAATGACGGAAAATCACACTGTAGGATCTTCTAATTTTCCACTGGTAGTATGAACTGACGGTCTCGTGTCTTTTTTCCAAGGTCTGGATTCTCCCTCCACTTTCCGATCTATACTTCCAGAGACGAAACTTCGCAGCGTTCGAACACAAAAATAGGAACCCCCCTGTATCACTGATGACCTTGTGATACTTTTCAGAGCGTATATATTCCCGTGATCCAACTTCAACTCGAAATCCATCACCAAAAATCATTGACGCAGTCCCAACCTCCCTAATTCTAGCCTTAACAGTATTACTAACACTCATTCTAGCCATAATCCCCTCAGAAGGTATGGCATGACCATTTTAATTACGGGGAGGACCGACATTAATGTGGTTAACCGCGAAGCTGTTAGCCTCATCTTATGTGTCAGTGTCCTTGACTGCAGTTTGGCGTAAGTTTGACTGGTGGCCATTTTCTTGAATTCCTCCGGCGCGCTATTCTTTTAGGTAAACGTTTTTAGCGACCTCCTATTCTTAAGTTCGGCTACCAGTAGTCTTTGTACTTGTTTCGATTATTGCCTTGTGCAATCGTTGACCAAGCCCGACACCCACCTTTTCGATAAAGCTTTAATCATGTTCTGTGAGACCAGCAAAACAAAACGCACAGTGCAATGTTTTGCACTGGTAGGATAATCAAATTCAGCCCAGAATATTTCCATTCACCTGCCCTCATCCGGCAGTGTTCCTCACTTTATTTGCTTCCTCGTGTTGATGTCATGCTAGCCTTAGTATGTCCCAGATGGGCGCACGTGGTGGATGCGCTGGACCAACAGGAAGGCTATCTCAGTTTCTGTGCACCAAAACAAATGCCAACATTTTGGGGTGCGGTGGCAGACCCGATTGCCAACAGACGTCGCGCACAGTAGGACCCTTGCCATTCACCCCAGTGTTGTTGGTCAAAAGCCTGGTCATTTACTGTGTGAACCAGGGGATTTGGAGTGGAGTCCCAAGGTGCGGACTCGACCGTGGCATCCACCTGCTCCTTCCCCCACCTCTGATCATCTTGACTCTATCCTGACACGGGGTCCAGGTGGGGGAGGTGGGAAGGAGAGAATGCGGTAGACGTAGTGCAAGTCCACATTCATTATAAACGAAATCACGCACAAATCGCCATCCCTGCTCTCACCTAGTGGTGGAAAATACGGTGGACATCGTCGGCAACGACGGCCAAACTGTCGCGTCCCTAAAACGGGGCACGCAGTATGTGTGCTGGACCAACACGAGGGCTACATCGGATTCTGGCGGGCGTTATCGGGAATGCGCACTCATAATGAATGTCAGCATTTGGAGTGCGGTAACAGGCCTAGTTGGGATCCGTACAACGCCGTGATTCTGCTGAGGATCGGGGGGGGGGGATTTAGTTGTACGCCAGGGTGCGGGTTTACACCGTGCCAGTCACCTGCGCCCCCTCTTGCCTCTGTCCCCTTGACTCTCTCTGGACAATGGATCCAAGTGGGGGAGGAACAGGAAGTTCGGTTGACACTGCGCAAATCTACTATCACTATAGACCATTTCAGCCGCAAGTCACTGTCCCTGTTCTCACCCTGGTGTGGAGCACACGGTGGCCGTCGTTGAAAAATCGACGGTCGAACTGTCAAACAAAACGACAAAAGATGGTATTCGCAAGTTGAAAACTTAGTCTCGATTGCTTATATGGCAGCAGGTGTCCTTTTGAGAAGTTTTTGTGTAGGACGGGTTGTGCCTAGAGCAAAGATTCTTTGTTTTTAGTAAACATTATTTAAAGTGTCTAGCAGTTTACCAATTCATCTGAATAGACCTGCTAATTACAGTCACCATTTCCCCGTTCATTCACTCATGGAGACTGAGCTACTCTGATTTTCTTAAAGAACTTGATTATTTAGCTTTAGTACAATAAGCTAGGATGTTGCTACTTCGTGAAAATTGCCACTGTCTTTCAGCAGATAACAACAAATCCTTATGGCAGCAAAATTTCGATCTTCGCTAATTTCCGGTCCCACCAATCACGAGGGGTGCGCTTTATATAATCTTTTGACCACTGATTGGGGTAGATTTCTTCGAACATTTAAGCATTTGCAGACAACGGCGTACTATCGCTCCTTCTCTCTCTCTTTCTCTTTCTCCTTCTCTCTGTTGCTCCCCTCTCTTCATCTATTCCCGTTGACTGTGAGAGCTTGCCCTTGTCCTGTTTATTCACACATAGAAAGATTCCCGGACATGTATGCCCAACTAGTAGGCTCAAATATTCGACAATATTCCTGAGGTAGTACTATGCTCATTTTCCCAGAAAAAAACATAGTTTTCATGTTGTGTCTTCTCTGCCAAATAGCCGACAAATGGCGCTAGTCATATACTTGATACATCTTTATGTTGGGACTTAAAAACGATGGCAGGTATCTGGTTTGTGGTCGGAGTTACTTACTCTGGGAGGAGCATTTGTGTTGAGCAAAAGAGCTGGACATCTGAGAACTTTGTTGTACCACACATTTGGGTCCGCCATATTGTTACCAATTGAAGGGGACACTATTTTACCATTTGATTATAACAGTAAGTAAATTTAACGCCGCTTAGCAGGTATTGTCAAGAAAGTACTGCATTGTCATATTTTTACTCCGATGACAACCCCAAAGCATCTTGAAAACCCTCACACAACAGCCACCGCGAAATCTTTTTATTTCCTTTTCTGCCACGTACAAATAAATATCTTCAGTTATTTTCTTTTAGCATAAGCGCTCCCTGAGTAATTAACCTCGGCCAACAATTATGCACTCGACATAACTAGGTTAGCAGTGTGGCCATACACTGGTCACCAAAATCCCAGAGTCAAGATCAGGTGACGTTTAATTGGCACGGGACTCTAATTCCAGCCAGCCAGAACAATTCACGTTGATCGATACTTGTGCGCGAATAGGGCTAAAATGGATACCGATCGATTGGCTTGGCTAAGCTGATTCACGCACACGTGGACTTGCCAGCCCCAATGGCTTTGTCCACGTGTATATGGACCAAGTGCTAAAAGAAAGATGTATTCGGGGTGACGTCACCCAACGCGCGACGCCTCACATGATGTGAAAGACTGATTTGTGGCGAGAAGCCCGTAGCCCTCTGCTAATCATCTATCAGCCTGATAATAATGGTCCTCTTCATCTTCCATCACGAGACCGCACAGCCTTTTAGACTCGTTTTGGGTAATTTAAGCAAAGTACTGGCGATTTAGACAAAACAGCAGACCAAGTTGAAACTATCTGCCATTTGTTAATTTAGACTTGGATGGAATGTTTGCCTGGACTACTGGTTGGCTTCGATTTTATTTATAATGTATTAAAAACTGCCCTGGCCTGGTCTATTACCGGGATGAATGGACATCGTTTTTTCCATTCACAAAACGCGCAAGCACTTCCTACGCCATAAGATGTTAGTTTTGACCATAATAAGAACGATATTTTTGTGAAACCTGCAACGGGCAAATTAAAATGCGGTCTGCATGTGATATATCCGAGGAAGCGAAGAAAATTAGCCTTTGTTAAGAGGTGGAAATCATCCCCGGAATCAGGGTCTATTTTTTAAGACATCTCAACCGTCGCAAATTACGCTGTCTGCAGTGCTCCTAACAGCATGGCCGACGCCGGATAGTAGACTTGTACTGCATCTGACACGCTCTCTCTTCCTTCTCCACCTGGATCCACTTCCAAGACAGAATAAATAAAGCCGGAGGCCGACAAGGCCCAACCACCCGTCTTCGCGTGCCACGCACGTCTGATCCGCGCACGATGGATCCAGTTTTCACACCAACAAGACAGACACGAATCGAATCTCCGGCAAGCGGGTGAGCCACACAGGCCACATAAAAGGAAACCATTGCAGTCTAACACTCAATCCTGCGAGAAGGATTGATTTCAGTCGTTTGATAGAGAATCACGTCATCTTTAGATTTTGTACTCGAAAAAGGGGTATACTTAGGTTTCAATAGGTTTTCTATTTGCCGAATAATTTGGAGCCTGTTCAGTCGTTGCACTAGCGCTTAGCGATTTCAGTCTACGAGGTGCATGCGTTCCGCATGAAGAAAATCACATATTCTTCTATGCCGTTAAAAAGATATCATAAAATGTCAAAAAAATCCTGTAATGGCTGCGGACTATGTTGTACATTTCATGAGGAGCAGTGATAATAGAACAGGTACGACACTATACGGATGAACACTGCACGGCTTTAAGAAATCTAATAATTGGAAACTTTTTTGAAACCTTCTTCGAAAATAAAAAATAGAGATGACGTGATTCTCTACCAAACGACTGAAAGAAAAGAAATTTTTGCTTGTGGTTTCTATAGGATATATTTGAATTTGCTGGACCACCGAAAACCAATATGAAAAATTATTGCTACTTAGGCAGTCAATTTTTGCCGAGCACGGTTTCTATAGGAGATTAAAACGCAGTGTATTCGAAAGCTGACATCCTGCCGAGTTCGAAATGTTATAAGAGTATGCCTTAAGATAATCAGTATTACAACTGCGTCTAAGTAATCCTTTCTAATTGAAAACGCATTTCGGAATTTCAGCCTAAACTTCATGAGATCGGTCACTTACTGTACCTGAGTTCAAGGCCGGATTGACGTTCGGACTCGATGCTTCGGCGGGTCCGATGTGTGGTTTATCGGCGTGGCCTCTTTCGAAGACGGGCGTATTACGGTCTACTTTGGCGGAATCGTGGTCACTTGCCGTCACTCTTGCAACCAATTATAGAGAAATTAGGAACGTGAGGAAAGTTTATTAACCCAACGGTATCAGTGAAAAGTAATAAGAGAACGTAAGGAGAAACTGGTAATGTAATCTACAGGGCTTGACACCGTTGGGTTAATAAACTTTCATGGCGTTTCGCATTTCTCTATCATTGACTGCATGAGTGATGGCAAGTGACCCAATTCCGTCAAAAAAGACCTTAAAACACCTGTCGTAGAAAGAGGCTAAGTCGATAAAGCAAGATTAGGTCCAAACCGAGGCATCACAGATCCAGACTAAGTCGGTTCGGTTTACGTAACGAGAAGTAGCCGGGACGCCACATTGTTTGCATTGGTGGGATGGAGAGGAGCAAACATCGCACCAAATCCAGCAGCATCGGGGACGGAGCTGGACTAGGTAACCTCCCACGAACTGTTTGGAGTTGGTTGAATGAAGAGGCACTTGCCGTGAGGACCTAGGCTGGTGATGGTGTAACTTACCGTCACGTTCTTGTCGCATCCTCTCTTTACGTCTGCACTACCCTCAGTCCCCTCCTGCGGCATGGAGGAGTACGTGACACGTTAACGGTGCTTGACCCCTCTTCTTCTTCTTCTTCTTCTTCTTCACTTATACATACACCTGGAACTTGAAATTTCGCCCTCATTCGTTAACGACTCTGCGGAGATCTGTCTTACCGAGGATGTACTTCCAATGCTTCGCTTCCGAGGGGTGTGCCATCCTCGACGTCTTTGTGCGCTACACTGGGACACTTACCCCTACGACGCGGAACATGTGGGTGACAACTTACTCCAGGTCATTCGGCCTCCGTTCTGGGACGAATACAATTTCTCATAGACCTCCGAGGTCGTAGGATTCAATCGGACGAAATCATGATCTCCTTCGATGTGACGTCGTTATTCACGTACATCCCACCAAACTTGGTCCGCGAAGTCTTGCGCAAGATACTTGATGGGGCGTGCGACCAGACTCAGAATACATTCAAAATTGAACACTCCCTGAAGCTTTCTGAATTCAGCCAACAAGCTTTCTTCACTTTTGCTGGAGAGACCTATGAATTAATCAAGGGAACTCCAATGGACTCACAGGTCATCGGTTTAGTGACAGAACTGGTCCTACAGGAGTTAAAAAAAGATTGCCTTCATCCAACATGAGCCGGTATTTTGGCGCCGTTACGTAGACGACACGTTGGTAATGATCAAGGAGGACATGCTGCAACATTTCACCAGCCTGTTCAATACAGTCTGTGCTGACAGAAAATTAACGAGTTAAGAAGAACAGGAACAGCCTCTGTCCTTCTTAGATGTGCTCGTCAGACGAAAACTTAGCGGTAAACAATGGTTCTAGGAAGGCAACGAACAGCACACAGCTTCTCAGTTTTCACAGCAACCATCCGCCGCCTCACAAACAATTTTATGCAAAGGAGTTCTTCAAACGGATTCAAGCTTATTGCAGCTAACCGGAGGAACGCGCACGTGAGGCCCGTTATTTCCGCGACCAGTTTGTGCAAAATGGCTATCCGAGAGCATTCATAAGTCGTTGCCTATGCGGTCCTCCCCAGAGGGCTCAAACAACAACACCACCGACGATATGGCATTCTCTGTCATGCATCAAGGGCGTTTCAGAAGCGACTGAGCGAATTGCTGCGGAGCTGGGTGTTGAAAGTGAACATCGCCCCAAATTCACCATCCGCATACACTAACATAAGCTGGCTGTGCGAAGAGGCGACGCATTGTCAGTAATGGCCGCTCACAGCTGCGAAATGGGTCACGAATTTAACTTCGCTGCAACCAAAGTAGTCGTCCACGCCGGAAACAAGACAGGCCGAGAACTAATTGAAGACTGGGTCTCAGATTAGAACTCAGTCAATCGATTTATCGATCATGTGCCGGCGTACAGAGCCCTGCGCAACCACCTCCACTTTTGCTCTGTCGGTCGATGATTTGCCAACATGCCCTATAACCGTCGCTTTTTCTGTTGGACGATGGACTGCTGCACGAGTCCGAAAACTCAGGACAATAAACACTGTCTAGGTGCTCGTACCCTCTTCTACTTCACTTATGCATAAACCTGGAACTCGAGATTTCCTGAATACAATTCCTCCAATATTCGATGATTGGGCTTATGGCCATTATGGCTAGTGTCTGTCCATGGCTTGGGTTGTTTTGAGAATATAACTATCTGCATCTACCTTCGTACCTGATGATGGGTCCGAGTACGAATTAAAAACCGTCTGAGAACCGAGGCCTTGATTCTGTGGTTGAATGAAGCTGTTTCCTGTCATTCTGAATTTCTTCATTTTTGCGTTCTTATTGGAAATTTCTTTGACTACATGGAGCTCCAAACAGCTCAGTGACGAGAAACACCTGCCCGCCGCTATTCTCCGCCTAAGCACAGTCTCGGATTATAAACTGATGCACAGACAGCAACGCGTCGACAATATTTCTGTTTTTAGACCTCTGATTAACACAAGGCTAGAAAATTTGGCAATACTTCAGCATGGTAAACGAATAATTCTAGTGCTTCATTGGGACTGCACTTCAGGGTTATACGGCTGACTCCAGAAAACTGTACACGATGAGAGAGAAGTTGCTCCGAATTCACAGACGAGAATTGAATCAACTTGCATCGGCAGTGGCTGAGCTAACCTTTGCAAGTCTTGATGTCCGAAGTCTCTTTCTGTAGGGAGGCCAGTAGGCAGACGCTGTCTGCCGTTGGCGACCACAGAAAAGCTGGAAATAGCATCACAGGTTGAACATTTGGTTGATGCATCCGTCACAGTTCGGAGCTTGGCTTCGTTAGATCTCGTCCATGAATAATTCAGAGTCTGAAAGCGTTCTAAGTATGTTGAGGGCGGGGGGTCATCCCCTGTATTTCTCGCTAATCGTTTTATTCTCTTTTCCGAAGGGTAGCAGGAGCCCGACCAACAGAAAAGACTTGTATGTAGCGGCCGAGGACGTCAAGGGTAGCACACACCGGAGTAAGGGAACGCCGAGAAGGGCTCTTGGTCGGGGTAGACCTGAACGGAGCTGTAAGCATTCCTTGATACACATCCATACACAGAAAAAGAAGGCATGTCGAATAAGAGATAAAGTGTAATATGACGGGATTGCACGGAGAAACGTATAATAATCGTTAATAGTACAGGTAGGATGGTTATATCTGTAGAATGACCTGTCTGGGTGGAGAGACGATGCCAACATGCCAGCTAGTAAACCGGTGGGGAGCGCAGCGCTGGGGGCAACTGCAGGGAAGGGTCGAGGGAGTGCCGATGTAGCGAGGAGGCGAGCGGTTCGGACGATACGTTGCGTTACGGTACGACGAGGGGAAAAGGGATCGGCAGAAGAGAGAGGGAGGGACACCGGTTATCTTCACCGACACGCGACTACGCCATCTCCACCCTAGGTCCTCGCGCGGAAAAAGTGTTACCTCATTCAAACAACTCTGTCCAAGTCGGGGGGTGTTACATGTACAATCACCATAATGTCAGCACAAGACTTTCAGATCTGCCAGGAATTTTGTGCGCTTCGAGCGTCTTGCTCTTGCGCAGTTTGAACACGGCAGTCGTGAATTCAACTTGGGTACAGGAGCTGCATAACAGCACATGGGTCAAAACGCAGGGAGTGTTGCTTTTGGTGGAAGTAGGGGAGGTGAGTTAGTGACTCCTTGGTCTTTGAGGTTGAGAAAGCGCCCAAACTATTCACGCAGACTTCGATGTTGGCCAAACTCTAAGGACCAAAGTCCGCACACAAACGTATTGCGATCTGACTCGCTCACTGGGGGCGGGTGCGATCTGCTACTACTAAATTCATAGAGTTTTCGAGCGTTGCCTACTTCGATGCTGCCTGCTATATGAAAGTCACTCTTGTGTCCAAAGATTACTCATAGTATCTTTTACACGCCATTGTCTGCATTTCGAGCTGAAGCGTAAATCGTCCGTAAAAATGTGCATGGTTTTTGCACTGGTTCAGTCATTGAGGCGCCGATGGGGCAATTTAAAGATGCCCGGACTGTCTCCCCATTTAAGGACTTAAAATGGATGTACCATATAATAGAATGTTGGCCAAAATCCTGGAATTTGTTCTCGACTCAAAAATATTACTTCAGTAGGCTTGTAGTATTAATGACCGTGCTGAATAACCTTAAGATATTGTAGTCACGTCGGGATGCCGGTATTTAAACAAAATCCTTTTCTACCGCCTGCGAAAACTGCATTTAAGATGATTACTTATGCAGCACGAATTTCTCTCACTGATTTTCGATGGCGTTATAGATTTAAATGTTTTTTTAAAAACAAACACAAAATATTCATTTTTTTTCTTGTTTGGTAGCAAATAGCGTCTCATTTTAATTTAACCTTCGAAGAAGGATTATTTCTCGTTTTAAAAAGTTTCTAATTATATGATGTCTTATCACCACGTAATGCCCATTTACGGGAAATCATGTCTCCACATTTGTTAATGTTGTTCATAAAGCGTACTTTATAAAGCAAATCCACTGAAAAATGCTATAAATTCCATTTAGCATCTCAATATTAGCTTAAAGGAATGTTGGAATCTTCTTGTATGGTAAGTAGTATTACAATCCTACTTGAGTTGTCTTTCTGAGTCAAATAAATTTTGGAATTCCGGCTAACGCTTCAGTTGATGACGCATCTACGGCGTATAATGGGCATCTGCTCGCGTTGCGTTTTTTGCTTTGGGATACCGGATGTTTGTATTCAAAAGCACGCCTATGTTAGGCCCCGGTATTTACTTCATTAGTTACTTTTCGAGGGAATTAATGCGCAAATGTGGAACAATACTTTTAGACTTATTCCGGAATGTAACCTGTACTACTCACAAGCCGCCAGCCTGTTCTCAACAATGTAGAGAATGCTGGACGATTTGTCATGCCAACAACATGCGTTCAATCTCAAAATCTAGATTCGCGCGTTCCGTAGATCTTCTGACCCTGCATCCGTCCATCAGTCGTTCCCCTACCCCACCCCCTCCCCGCCCCAGCGATCTCTACGAGCTGTTAGCATGATAAACCATTCAGTTTTCGCGCATGACTTACTGGTTGTTGGCTGCTTGTGAATATTAGGCGGTTATTCTGCAGTAGCCGATAAATTTTAGCTCACGCATGCATGGTAACAGTCAGATCGAGCCTAGGAGGCTTGGTTCCATGTTCACCTGTTAATTTTCTCTGAAATTAAACAAATCAACAACAAATCTATGCGAGAGCACACAGAGGAAGCTGGAGGACCAACTGATAAACCACACCTCTTGCAGATGCCTCGTTCAACGACACAGGGTCGACGAAACGCGCTCGTCTGGGCTTTTGGGTAGCACCTATGCTGTTAAGAAAATCATCTCATATTTGTGATATTTTCACTACATTTAAGGCGTTCGAAGAAATGTATTTGGTAAATGGTGAGCCTTCGATCGTCCGTGGACGGATCTCTGGCTTGATCCTGAGAATTCGCCGGTTACGAATTCATTCATCAATCCGCTGCCATGCGCCCAAAAAAGAAATTTTAAGTCGATTAATTAAACTCGCATAATATTTTACAGAGCACTTAAGCGACATTGGGGACGTCGGTTCACGCTGACCTCGCAACACGAGACGTGGCAAACTTTTGGAAAGGGTCTGCTAGTAGTCTTTTTGTGTAAAAAAACCCTTCCTTCATGTGGATATGTTGCTTATTCAAACATGTTTACTGGGCCACAAGAGTCTCAAAGAGGGTGAGTGGGCGGGACGATAAAAGTTAGATTGTGCAATAGAAAGTGAACATTTTCAACAATTATCTGCCTTGACTAATTTGACAAGGATCTTGTTAAGTTCAAATGCATGTTAGGGTTGCCACTGTTGCTCAGCAACTGGTTACTCCTCAGACGGAAAATCTGTTCAGACCAAATGCTCCCTATCTCAGACGACAAAACGCCAGTCTGTGGCGCAGTGGTGGCGTCACTGCTGGGTACTCAAGTGACTCTTGGCTTGAATCTTGGGTGTACAGTCCAGAATCAGCGTGCTTATTTCGTCGCTGAACTTCTACTATATACGGCCTGTGGACATAAAGGACGATAGACCCCTTTTCCAAAGGTTTGCACGCGGTGAACGATGGTTGTGAAATTACTTGAACTCACATGTATATGCATACGATTATACTTCTCCTCTGTCCTGTCCTTAACGCCACCCCGATGAACTTTTCATACAGATCGACCCGGGAGGGAAGGATTACATTCATCTATCATACATCTAGGTTTCACAGTATTCTCATAGAAATTGTCAGAGTTTACACATCTACCTTGCATTAGTCAAAAGTGCACGTCGAGTCCCCCGCGCAATCCATTCACTTTTGTCGGACTCTTCTACTCCTATAGTACTGTATGCCTGACCTTGAAAAACAGCCCGTAATTGGTGTCCATTTGTACAGTAGTGAAAATCCTTTCCTAAGAGGCCATCTTTGGACATTTGCTTTTTTTCTGTAATTCCGGATCCCTCTAAAACACGAATGGTAAAAAATGAGCCAAAATAACTACTAAATAGTGTTTAGTAGGGCTTTTTACCACATCATTGTAAAAGCGCAAACGCTGTCTGGAACTTCAGCATGTCCTTAATATACACTCTCCAAATGACAACCAGAGTTTTTTTGAAGTCCTATTTAAAGCGAATTTTGGGTGGAGAATGAATTGGCAGGAACCACGGCTTCAAGCAGTCAGTTCCTACCAGTCGGAACACACAAGAATAGCTTAGTTTTCTCGATACGTGAGTTTCTGTAGAATAGGACGAAGTCATCGTCTTCATAGTAGAACATCGGTGTTCACATCGATCCCACCGAACGTGGCGTACGGACTCCAAAAAAGCATACGACGAAACTCAGAGCATGCTCGAAATTGGGCATTTCTCGGTACCGTTCGAATTTTGCCGAAAGCTTTACTTCACCTTTGTGGCACATGAAAATCCCAACTGGTTCCCAGTCTCCGCTTGAGTGACATAATCGGTTTTACGAGATCTAGAAAGGGCTGTCTTCATCCGGTAAGAGCCAGTTTTTTTTGAACAACTCCATGTAAGATACGTTTGCTATCGTCAGGTGGAGCATGCTGTGAAATATCATAGTCTTCTCAATTCAATCTTCGCGGATACACAATTGACGAGAAATGAAGCAAAGGAACAACAGTCAGACGAAGTTCCGATGGAGAATCCTATACGACAATTAACACGAAGATACCAAACGACAACAAGACCAAACAACAACAAAATAATTTAGTCGTCACAGCAACCGTCTAGTGGCTCATAAACTAAACTGTGGGCGCATACTCACTGCCGCGACCAAGAGAAAGCAAACATTGGGGAATGTACGGAATGGCTGTCAGAAGGCGCTTATAAACCGAGGCCGAACACGTTGCAGCGGTGCGGAGAAATGACTCCGGCTCTCAAGTTGCGGCAAATTCGACGAGATCCTGCCACACACTCAAATTCAACGAGGCCGAAATTCTCGCAAGAGGTGACAACCGCGTGAGTCGGGAGCTACTTGAATCATGCTTTACAGGCCCCTAATCCATTAACAAGTACAATGACCTCTCCCTTCCATACCCGGTGCTGAGACTTCGCTTAGGCTGAGTAATTAGCCACACGGGGTGTGCACATGTGAACACTGTTCCGAACGCCAGGATCGGTCCGTCAGATGGTCGAGCAATCATCACACCAACATCTAACACAGGTGATGAAATCGCAGCAATTAACGAAGCGAATGTCGGCCATCAAAAAATCATCACAACAAGTGCGGCGATCCCGGATGAAGGGGGAAGCCGTGAATGCTCATAGGTATGCAGTGGCATGACGACTACATCCTATAGATACTGCAGCCCCTTGTGTATGAACCACCCGTATCTGCTTTTGTCTCTGATGATGGGTTCGAGCAGGAATCCGAAACGTCAGGCTAATAAAGCTCTTGTCCCAGCGATCGTGTCTTCTTCTTCTTCTTCTTCTTCTTCTTCTTCTTCTTCTTCTTCTTCAAGTGGGACTGCGTGTTGAAATTGCACAGCGGTCTAAAGCCGCCATTCTCATCGGGGACATAAAAGCAAAGGCCGAGTAAACCCCAGAGAGCATTCCGTGCCTAAACTGTCCTCGTAATTACACAGGTCAGACGGAACGTGTGCTGGGACAGAACATACGCGAACACGGGCTGCCGTGTGGCAGGATGACGAGTTACCATAAGCAGTTGCCAATAATCTCGAAACGGGTCACGAGTTTAACACTGCAGCCACCAAGATAGCCGCTCATGCTGTAAGATAATCGACTTCGGCACCTTTCCAGACCTATGTCACCGATCGTTAGTTGGCTAATACTCCCCCCCCCCCCCTAAAGAAACCGTCGCTTCTACTGTTGCTGCTGTCATCTTTGACGATGAACTCCTGCACGAGTACGGAAGCTCAGAAAAATGGACAATTGTTTCCTCTATTCGGCCAGTCTTCTCCTTCCTTAATCACAGTTTCTGCACTTCCCCACACTCTGGACTCAGGAACTAATGGATGCTTTTTAGATATTCTGATGATAGAAAGCTCAGCTTGGGCAATTTAATGTAATGATTTAGCCTATCCCTTGTCTACTAAAAAGTATCAACCTATAAGTAGGCGTATAAATGGTGCTACTGTTATGGAGAGTGAAAGCGGCGTAGAGCCACGACCTAAGGGGCTAAACAGGGGACCAAGTCGGCGACGTGAGTCACGCGTGAAGTTAGACGACCGACCGGCGCGCGCTGCAGCGTCGAGCATGCGAGGTGGCTTTGCTCACGTGTGCGGCCCAATCAATGGATGGCCGAACATTCCAGACGTTTCCGCGGGGGGCTATCGCGCACGCGGTGGCCAATCAGCGATCGGCACGCTCGGGGCAGGAACATTCTAGAATGCCTTCAACGGCTGGCACGTCATTGGACGGAATGTTCCAGAATGCACGGGAGCCAATATAAATAGCACACCTTTCTTACGAGTTGTAACCCCCTCCTGTCCGCAAGTTCCAATAAAGTGCTTGTCCTCCGAACCGGCTCTCTTCCTGTCCTACCTTCCGGGTCATAACAGCTACTGTATTGTATAATTAGGTCAGCGTTTTGACACACAATGGACATACGCATTCCTGCCTTGATCATCGAAGCTAGAGCACAGTTGACAAAACGACTCATGTTTTTTAGCCATTTGTCGTGAATAAATGCAAAACAGCAACCCCAGCGGCCTCACAGGTAATCGGTCACCGAGCAGAGGGCTTAGAAAAACAGCTCATATTCAGTGAATTCGATCGTTTTATTTCTTTCTTATTACTTTAAACTGCGAAATGAAAATAATGGACTCAGTTCTTTATCTTGATGAATTTTGTGATTGCCATGAGCGGAATGTTCAGCTTAATGCTGACCTTTTATCAGATTTATATAAAAAAACCTGTGCTGCAGTAAAACCATCCTCCTCTACGTTTATACTGCGCTAGCTGTAAGCATTGACTTGTTAAACTTCCACTAAGACATGGTCTTCTCTTCTTCAAGAGCTGTTTCCTGGCGAAGACGTTTACGAGGCCAAATGTATGCATCCAGTTATCATTATCGTCCAAATTTACTGCATTTGGTAACGCACACACACCGGCTGGAATAGGAGAAAATGCAGTGCAATTTTGACTAATAACTGCAATGATTTATTTTCCCGTCTGAGTTTTACAGCTACGAAAAGACCGCAGAAGCGAATGCTGGAGGGAAAGCACCGTAAGAGACTGCAGTCAGTCAGTGCTGGAGGTCGTTGTAATCTGTTATATTCCATTTAACTGCCTTTCTTCTTACACGACGAAGTCCCTTCTCTGGCCCTTGTTCATGCATGCTTTCAAATTTCATTCTCCACAAATCTCGTGCATTAGAAGATCCATCTTATGTTCAGCATTATGTCGCCATTCTGTCGTAAATTCTCAAGGCGTTAGAGGTCACTTGACTTGTCGGTTTCCTCAGGCTGTGACATATCCGTTTCTTTGTGACCTGAGGTTGGAAGAAGTTCTTATCCTACTCTAAACAGATTTTTTCAGGTTTCCCTGTTCGATGTGTGCGTGTACAAATGCCTTCTATGCTTTCTCTGGCATCAGGACACCGGAATGACATAAAAACAAGGACATCGCTTACTTGATTAATGGGCCACGTACTCGAATCACTCATTTCGTCCTGATTTTGAATTGGATTTGAAGTTTTGTCCCCGTGTTTCCAACGTACCGCGAAAATCAAGCGCCCGTCCTCTCCTACCATTGGCCATGGCACACGTCGATAGGTAGTCGGCTTCCTATTGGCTATCACAGCTGCGTCTGCATATTAAGCGACTTTCCGGTTGGCTGGCCCCACGGCTTATTGATCGGCCTTAGCTATCAGCAAGATAGTTAGGCATGACAGCTGAGTCTCGCTTTAAATGATTATGTCATATCCGCCAGGCGGTCTCCCGTTCCTCCTACTCTTGGCCGCCTTCGTCCCAA